>JYDO01000116.1:0-125517 GCA_001447755.1 Trichinella papuae | reverse complement strand
GACATCTTGAATGCTTTGGAGCCAGTTGCAGTGTGCGTCAATGCGCTTGGAAGAAAAGATTGTTCTTTAGCAACAGCCGAAACTGATCTTGAATTTTTGTTGCGATATTTCAAGCAGCAAAGCAGCGACATTGCCAAAATGTTATTTAATGCGAAGAAGAATAGAATAGAAGAAAGGAGAAACACATCTGTGTGCGGCTTATTCTGTTACCTTGATAATCCTTCAAACTACGTTTCATCATCAAGTTCAAACTGTATACTAACCAGACCGAATAAACGAGACATAAAGACTATGGCGAAGGATCTGTTTGATAGGATGTTCAAAATCCAGGTAGAGGAAACAGAAGATATTGATGACAATGGGGTGATGATAGCGAAAAAAGCAATCCTGATATAAGTAAAAGTATAGCGGATCTACTTGATGTTATCGACAACTGATATCCCAGATGTCGAAGTTCCTCTACGAACTGCAGTCACTAGAACAACTGGCAGCCAAGGCTTCATCAAGTGCCAATGCCAGTCAATCAAATGTTCATCCCGACGATGTGGATGCTACTCCAGTGGTATAAAAGGTTTTTTGTTGCATATTGCGTAAAAAATGCTTTAACGAAACGGCGAGCACTAATTTCAATTCAACACTTGTTAAAGGGACCGTAACAAATGTTGACATTTTGACGCGCTCGACGAATCGTTCTCTGTGAACAACTTGAGCAAAGCATATCCAGGCTACCAGAACAAACTAATTGAGAGTTCGTAACGATCAGCGTAATAAGTTCATTACGTCGAAGGCAACGAAAAAGCGGGTAAAAACCGCCTGGGATTTTTTTCCCTTTTTCTGTCTGCTCATTGATGAACAAGGCACAACGGAGACAGTGGTAAGAAATTGACTCAGGCATGACTAAGGGTGAGAAGTATGTGATACGTGGCGCAGCTTACACAGTCCAAGAACAACAGGTTGCCTGGCTTACCAGTAAACTTGAAGCTTGTAGTAGAAGCGTAGAAGATTTTTTAAGTGCCGTTCCATATTTAACTCTCGATTTTATAGATTTATAACCACCTTTTTTATATTTAGGTGTCAGTATTGTTTTGTATATATTTTTGCACATTGTACATATTGTGTTATAGTTCAGATTTGTTTCTTGTTGTGAAATAAAACTTTACGTGTTTCATATTTTCATATGTGAATGGCGTTCTTGCACCTCAGATGAACGCAACTATGAAAAAATAAATACAAGCACACGTTATGCTTTATTCGTTATTATTGTATTGCCAATCTTGCCCATAGTATATATTGTAATATAGTTCAGATTTGATCCATTTTGTAAAATCAAACATTGTATATTATTTAGATCATAAACATCATACAAAAAAATACGTTCTGGGATTTTATCATGGACAGTTATCAAGTTGAGCAGCAATTGCATCAAATCGGGCAAATATATCATTATTTTCAATGCAAACTCCCAACGACGGTTCTTTGGCTTGCTCTTTCTAAATTATATGAAAAGAATTAATCTAAATGTTGCAAAATACTTTTGAACTTACAAAGTATGGTTTGTCTATATGACAAAATATATTGCCAGGATCTGAAACTGCCCAGCTTGTTTCGTCTAATTCAAGATTGGTATTATGACCACTAACAGAAGCTGGACTGGTGATTAAACGAATGTGCCTTTGAGAAACTCTGCAATCACCTTTCAGTTTATTGTCTCTTCTTGACCACACTTTTATCGTCTTTTTTAAAGCTCTCACAATGATTTTTTTGTAAATTTCTAAACATTCATTTTAATTAATTTACAATTAGCTTCAAGATAGTGCATTTCATATTACTGTAATTTAAAGTAATAAAATTTGTAATCTGTTTAGAATAAATTCCATCTTAGCATTAGAAATTTAAAGTTTTTTTGGCATTTTTCTTAACTTTTTGGAAGAAATGACACTAGATTTCTACATAAGTGCAGAGCAAATATGCAACAGAAATTTTTATGAAATGAATAGTCACTTTGTAATATATAAATTGTTAATGATTTATTTCTTTTACTTTGAGACATGTAAATAAGTTTTTCTTATAACAGTTAAAATTAAAATTAAGCTTCTATAATAATAATTTTGAATTCTTATAATTGTTTAAGCTTACCATATTTAGATGTCTCTGATTTGCTATAAATATGAACTGTTACAGGACCTCCAGCATTTTCTGTATGAATTGATCCTCTTGATGTGAATGGTGGCAGAGTTGGAATCTCTCCTTTTATTAATTTACCGAAGTATGGCATTGCTGCAGTTTCTGTCTCAGGGATATCATTATAATGTATCATAGGTTGAACAAATAGCAATGATGCTGCTAAAGAAACAATGTTGAGCAAAACTTGAATTTTAATTAATTTCACTATTAACTAACTACAAATTCAAAGAAAACAAATTGAAAGTGAGTTATGTAGAGATATGCCACTAAATGTTTTCTTAAAATATAATATTATTTTATGAAATGAAATAATAAATGGATAATCATGTATAAATTATTATTTTAGAAATAATCTCCATGGATTATTAATTGATCGTTCTCCAATCGAAGCTATTGATTTAATCAAATTATAAGCATTGACATTTCTATAGTGCAATGTATTAATAATTTAATCATTAATGTTGTTACTTTTGAAAAGGAAAACTGTCACATATGAGCGTAATTATTTCAGTTATGTAAGTACAAACCTATAGCATTTATTTGAGTTTCAGAGATGGTTAGACAAAGTAGTAAATGTCCTTTTGCAGTCTCAGCTGCTGGCCAAGTGTATGCTGTTTTTGGAATGGGAAATCCTGGTACAGTATGCACAATCCACGCTGCGGCATCTGCATTGGTAGATAAAATAATTACTCCTGCAATAAAAATACGAAATTTTATTTTACATTTCACCAAAGATTTGATAAATTATTTTAATGTCTTTAGCTGACCTTTGCTGTTCGATTTAGTTTTGACTTTGGGAACTCGAGGTGGGACGTTGTTGTATGCTAGAAATTTAATCTGAGCATGGGTTCCTACGACGTGTTCTAATGCTTTAGCAAATGAATGTCCGTTGGCGGCGGTGATTGCTGCTGCTCCATCCTGCCAATTTCCTGCAGCTCCTGCTGTGATAATTTTGCCGCTGGCTTGCCCTGGTGCTTTATATACTATGGACCTATATTTATATTTGAAATTTTTCATTTCAATTTTCAAAAATGCAGTCAAAATTATTTATTGCATTAAACTTATTTGTCGTCTTGAAATTGTGTTTTATTGCATAATCTTTGTGAATATGAAATATTCTGAAAAAGTTTGATTTCAAACCACAAATATGATATGTCGCTTTAACAAAAATGGAAATACAGTATTCATCAAAATGATTGCAGTTTTATTACCATTATAATTATTATTTTGTGTTTTTGCAACAGTTTATTTGAAGAACTGCATGCTTATCTGCATGGAAAGTGCTAATGAAAGCAGAAAAATATTCTAATATTGTTAAAAGTTTTTTCTGAACTTACCAGTTTACTGCATTGGCACCAGTTCTATCCTGACATTTTGAAGTTTGGGAATATGATAAATTTATGAAAAGAAATAATGGAATAACTTCCAAAAACATCAATGTCATTAACCTCGTTATTGACTGAATTTCTGGCAGATTTCAAATCATGTCATTTAAGATGGTAAATATTTATTGCATAGAACAAACTGAATAATATTTATTAAAAATTTTACCAGTGTTGTTGATTTGTGTTATGCTTAATACAGAACTTACAGAAAGTAATTTAATCATGATAATTATCCATTAAACAATGAGAGTCTTGCTTTTTTTCATTTCATGTTATTTGCATTATTTACTTTTGCTGCTTTATCAGTGCCACCTTTGAAAGTGCATGTTGAAAAACAGATTACTTTAAGTGCAAATGGAAAATCTTTTCCTACTTTGTGTTTCTGAAATATTAAGTTGCATATTCCAGTTAAATTAATGATATTTTAAAAGTAATTAATTATAACAATGATTTTTTACTGAAAATAAAATATTTGTTTTCGATGGAGTTTTTACAAAGCAAACAAATTCGCATAAATTTTGACACATTATAATGTTAATTATTAATTTCAAGATTTTCTGTGTATCATCCCATAGTTTCAATTAATGAGATGTACAGTTATAAATTTATATAATTTAATTTTGAATCAAACTTAAAATACTTAAATATCTAGAATGTTTAGTGACTTGATCTAAGAGTGATAACAATTGCATCTAATATCGCAACTATCGATCTAAGAGTGATAACGACAACTATCAGCTTCTAATACAGTCGGCCCTCAACATTCGCAGACTTCAAAACCGCCAAAAAGATAAATCCATTTTTAGACCCTAGTGTGTATGTATGCTGTGGATCTGCAGATTCAGTGCAAGGTTGTTTTCGCTTATGAGGTTCCACACCGTAACAGCAGTGATAACGACTTAACCATACCGGAAGACAGGGGTGCGCAACTTTCTGGCTACTGGAGGCCGCATTTAGCATCCTTAATGTCATAACGGCCGCAAGTGAGCCCAACCACCCTGTCCATTGATATCCAATTCTGCTTTTAGTAAACATCTTTTACTATGAAAGACATTTAAATAAAACGCACAAGAACCGTTAGACTCTTTACTGAGGTACATGAATTTTTAAGGTAATCTATATGGCTCGCCTTACTCTGGCACCATTTCTACAAGACGAGCAAAATCAGGCTTTTCATTAGAGACCATCAGCCGTATTCCAGCCTCCAGATTGTCATTCGCTAGTCGAGTTCAGTACTTATGTTTCAAATATTTCATCCGTGAAAATGCAATCTGAGGGCTGAATTCACAACGGATTAAAAGTTTTGCATGACCAGGTGGTTTGAAAATCTACCTACAAACGCATTTATGCCAATTCCAAAAGCATGGAATGACGTGCACAACAAGAAATATTTTATTGCCGAAAATTTATTCAATTTAGCATCGCTCTTCCACGGCCGCACATTTTCGGCTGTAAGGCCGCATGCGGCCGTACGGCCGCAGGTTGCGCACCCCTGCCGGAAGGCTAAATAACCGCTGCTAATGCTAAGATGAAAGATAAAAATATTAGGGTGAACGGAAAGGAGGCGCTGCGAACGGGAGATTGGTCTATGGCAACACCGGTTCCGCGATTCCAGACGCTTGCTCCAGACTGGTCAACTGGTCCGGGCATGTCTGGACATGTTCAGACGTCCGCTTTCATGCTAGCACAGTTCAACACAGTGAGAATAACGCAAAATTTGAGTAAACACGTAATGCATGAAGCTACTATAGTCACAATGGTTTTTCCGATAACAATGTTTTTTAAAAAAGATGCGCCAGACAGTCCATCCACTTCTGAGCACTAAGCTTGCATGCAAGAACACACCTACAATTTAGACTGTTGTGCACTCAACCAAATGAATAAAAAATAAATACGGGATAAATATTTAACATGCAAATCAGTAGACGCTCCGTGATATCCCTTGCGGCTTTCAGGCAATTGTGTAGGATTATAAGGCATCAGGGGGGGGGTGGGGGATTATGAATAGAAGCGGCTAGTATTCACGGAAATTCGACATTCACGGTTCCGCCGGAACGCACATACCGCGACTGTTGTAGGCCGACTGTATAAAGATATCTTTTATTCTAAGCAAGCTCATATAAATTTGTCTATTTATTGAAAAATTAATGTGACATTTGTCCTGCAATGTTGGAAAGGCAGAGGAATTAATAAAGAATTATGAATATTTTTTATGTCTTTTATATATTAAATTATGGTTTTGATATTTCAATTTATAGTATAGATATTTTATAAATGGTAGCTTGAAAATATAAAAGTTGTTTTTGGTATCAATAACAGTAGCAAAATAGAATTTGTTGTAAAAAACTACATTGATGTTGCTAAAACTTTTGAACATCCAATGAAGTAGTTTTTATTTTAAAACAATTACTCGAAATAAAAGAACGAACAAATATAAAGGTGGAAACAGGTAAACTTCATCTTTCCTGTTATTAGAATTTGTACTTATTTTTTGTAGGATATTTAATAAATTTTCATATGAATTTGAGTTGACATGAAATTGAACATGAATTAACAGAGTCGTTATTAAAGGTAAATCAGAATATTTAACATGACCACAATGCATCTTAAAAATATGCAGAAAATGAAATTCTTTAATGTTTTTTAATGATCATATTTATGTATAATAATAGCATGGATGTGTGAATGCAATGAATCTGTTAACAATGCAATTGATACTGCATACCTTGTACAATCTCGAGCAAATTAAATTAAAATGAAAATTTTGTGGGAAATAATTTGAGACAAACAACAGTTAACAAAAAACGTTCTACAGTTGTATCACAGAAAAGTAATAAATATGTAAATTCAAAACTCATTTTTAGATATGAAAATTAATGTTTTTATGCAAAAACAATTGCTGAACTGTTGAGGTCAAAATTTCCTCTGTGTATGATTTGAATGCTATTTATGTGATTTACTCATTCATGCTGAATGCATCTGGACTTAACTTAATTGACATCAATTTTGCTACATAATAACACTTATACTAAAAAAATCAAAATTTTGAAGTTCTTGATTTTAAAATGTAGCCATCGCTTGAATTCATAATGTAGGTTTTACTATTGTTGGGTTCAAATTCACTCTAAAATTTGTTGAGAGCAAACTGTTGTTAATTGTTTTTTAAATATCCATTTCATCATGAGTCAATGGTGAGGCAAAGTGCTTACTATTTCTAGCTGTTTGGCAAAGTTCATGGCATGTTTTCATAAAACAGAGCTGTATTTTATGTTGAATCAGATGTCGTAATATGCATGATGACATTAGAAAATAAGATATTATGAAAGTTAGATAAAACAAGAATATGTATCTGACAATCTGGCTCAAGAAGTGGATCTGATTACCTGCTCAACACTTGTGTCAGATGTGAAGTTAGAGGAAATTTCACCTCTGAATAAACATCTGCGTACTTCTACTATTGGTGAGTCACTTAAGTCTAAATCAGGCCAAAAAGCGTCCTCATTAGAAATACCATCTCGCATTGTCGTTCGTTAGAAGCGTGTTCAAAGAAATGCCATGCCTAGAGGCATTTGCAAATGCTTATCGCTTCAAACTGATATGATTAATATAACTGTGTGCATGAGATAAATAGAAAGGCTGGAATTGCTCATTAGAAATAAAATAGAAGGCGCAATGACGCAAGGTTTGTAATAGTAATCATGGAAGTCATCTGATGAAGAAGAAATATAAGCAGTTATTAGTTTGCCAACACTTATAGCAAATGTAATACGCCGTGCTACAGTGATCACCACTTTTATGTTGGAGGTTGCTGTAATGCGTTGAGGACTTACAAATAGATAAACAATCTGTGTTACAAAGTTAGGTTTGTTGCATTTATTGTTTCTGCATGACTTCAAAATCAATATTTAAGGCCAAAAAGTAGTAAATTAAATCAATCCTATCTTCTGATTAAATTTTTATAAACCTGATCTTTTCCAGGGCTCTCATATGCGTTTTCTGTAATAGGGTCAATCCGATTCCAGCAGCCCAAAAATGTGCATAGTGCCAACAATCCAAAATAGGGATTACAGTGACGGTTTAATATAACTTTTTAACTGCCAAAAGAATATTCATGGGTTGAATGGAATGGCAGAATTTCAAAATTCTTTGTTGTGTGCCTGATAATAGTTGTGATGATGCTTACAAATGTTTGCTTAAAGCAATTAAATTTTGTTTATTTTTGATTCTCAGCCGGTCGACTATGTTTAATTTATTACACTTTACTTCAATAAACAGTATAACAATGACATATTCCTAATTATTACGATTGTTCCAAAGAAAAATAAACGCTGAAAATGAGAAATTGCAATTGGGATAGATCTTGATAATTTTCCTTTGATTGGACTTTATACTTCCACGAGATGGAAATTCCTCTCATTCTTGACTCAAACAACTGTGCCAACAAAATAATTTCTGGCGTAGGTAAAGATTCTTTGAGTCTGCAGGGAGTTTTCATTGGTAGTTATGATGCTGTCAAACACTTCATTTATAGAAAAGAACTTACTTGTCAGTTACTATAGTCACAAATGAAAAAACAGTTCATTATATTGCAATAACGTCCGTCAGTAACAACTGTGATGTCTACTCCTGTAGTTGATTATATATCTTTTTTCGTTTGGTGTTTGCCATTTGTAGATTGGTATTAGTAAGTAAAATTGTCATATCAATCGCCTTATGATGATAACAGATGGATAGCTGATCGTTCATTTAGTGCATTTTCTTTCAATTTTATAAGAATTATAGCTTTTCTGCTGATATTACTACTAAGTTCTTCGGTTTTCGCATAACAAAATTTCAATACGTCTTTTTTTGAACAAGCAGCATTTTGAAAATAATAAAAATTATCATTTGCAACTCTGATGATTTATAATTAATATTTTGAACCGACAATAATAAACAATAGCATCACTAATAAAAAAAATAATGACAGGAAAATGTTTCGTCTCAGAAAATGTAAATGACAGAAACTCTAAAACAGTGTACTCTAAAACATCCAGATTCTGAAAGCAATTAAAGAACATATATATGGATAAAAAATATGCGATTTCATTATAATATTAAAACATTCAGTTTCATATTTATCTTTTTATTGAAAAAAATATGAACTCCATGATATTTAATGTAAATTTAAGAAAGCCATACTTTCTGTAAACTTTCCTTAAAATCCACTGAAGGTTAATGTCATCGCAATAACACTACAAATATTTATCCAAAATTTTGCCATGAAATCAATGAAAATAATATTATTCGAAATTGAATTTCTTTTATTTGCTAATGTCAGAAAAGATTATTTCTTAAAAATATAACAAATCTATAACAAATGCAAGTTTTATTCTTCTATAAAACTGAAAAACGCTGCCTTATACAGTCAGCACTTTATGCCATGAACAAAAAATATAACAAAATGCTTTGGTATTTTACTTTGGACAGTTTTCGACTTGTGCAGCAATTTCATTAAATCTAGCAAATATATCATTATTTTCAATGCAAATTGCCATCGCTGGTTCTCTGGTTTGATTTTTCTTAATTATACAAAAAGTAATAATTTAAATATTGCCAAAAGCTTTTGAACTTACAAAGTATGGTTTGTCAACATGACAAAATATATTGCCAGGATCAGAAACTGCCCAGTTCGTGTCATCTGCTTCAAGATTGGTGTTATGACCGTTAATGGCAGCTGGACTTTTGATTAAACGAATGTTCCTTTGAAGAACTCTGCAATCTCCTTTCAGTTTATTGTCGCTTCTTGACCACACTTTTATTGTCTTTTTCAAAGCTTTTACAATGACTTTTTTGTAAATTTCTAAAGATTCATTTTTAGTGATCATAATTATCTTTCAGCCAATGTATTTTATATAAACATATTTTAAAGTTTGAGCTTTGCTGAAAATAAATTACATTTTAGTATCTGAAAGTTAAATTTGTTTAGCTTATTTTAATAGTGCAAGGCAAATAAATAAGTAAAAACTTAATAAATCACACATTTTTGTTTTACACAAAATGTTGGTGCATTCCTTTTTTTACTTCTAAAACATAAAAGAATTCTCATAAAAATTAAAATTACTTAAAACCTTATAAAAGAAAAATTGAAAATGTCTACAACTATATATGTTTACCATATTTAGAGGACTCAGATTTGCTGTAAATTTGAACAGCTACAGGAGTTGCAGCACTTTCTGTTCGAATTGATTTTTTTGATGTGAATGGTGGCAAAGTAGGAGTTCGTCCTTCCTTTAATTTATTGAAATATGGCATTGCTGCAGTTTCTGTCTCAGGAATATCATTATAATGCACCAAAGGTTGAACGAGAAGTAATGAAGCAGCTGAAAAAAACAATGGTGAACAGAAAAATATTTTTAAATAATATTATTATTAAAAGACCAAAAGTCTAATATAAAACTTGAGCAGTTTAAGTTATTTTCATATTACTCTGCCATAAAAAAGTGTTAAAAATGTGATCATTTTCTCAAAATAATTAGTGCATCAAGGAGTAAAAATTATTACTTTATTAGTAGTTTTAATAGATTGTTAATTGTTTATTCTCAGATTGAGAATATACATTAAAGTGAGTTATAAGCAATGCTATTCCTTTATGAAATCTTTAATTCTATCAAATATTGCAACTTTTGAAAACTCAAACTGCCTTAAACCAGTAATTTCAATGATAAAAATACAAACCTATAGCATTTATTTGAGATTCACTGATAGTTAGACAAATAAGTAAATGCCCTCTAGCATTCTCGGCTACCGGCCAAGCGTAGCCTGTTTTTGCTGCAGGAAATCCTGGTACAGTATGTACAATCCACGCTGCAGCATCTGCAGCAGTAGATAGAACTATTACTCCTTCAATAAGAATATAAAAGTTTATTTCAAATGATTTTAGAAGGTTCTAAAATTATCAAAATTTTCTTGTATAACCTTTGCTGTTAGATTTGGTATTTACTTTGGGAACTCGAGGTGGGATATTGTTGTATGCAAGAAATTTTATTGCAGCGTTGTTTCCTATGACATGTTCTAACGTCTTTCCAAAAGAATGCCCTGCAGCGTTCGTAAGTGCAGCTGCTCCGTTATCCCAACTTGCTGCAGCACCTGCCAAAATAATTTTGCCGGTAGCTTGCCCAGGTGCTTTGTATACTATGGCCCTAAATTGATATAGACCATTTTTCAATTCATTTTTCAAAACTTTTTTTTAGTTATTTTCATAGTAGATAGACACGAGTATTAACATAAAATTACATTTTGTCACATGATTTGTGGTAATTTAATGCTTTTCTATTAATAACCAACTTTAAGAAAATATAAAATAATATATTATATATATTTTTTTCATCAGGACTTAAGGTTAGATAGTTGTGTCTTTTCAACAAGTCAGTAATATTATTTTATATTTATGAAAAGCAGATCTTTTACAGAACTTATTTGCTTTCGTTTTGTCAAATATTCCAAACATAACGCAAAAATGTTTATAATGTAAATTCCTTCAAAACTCACCAGTCCAATGGTGCAGCACCAGCTTTATTTTGACATTTTGAGGTTTGAGAATATGTTAAATTTACAAAAAGAAATAATGTAAGCACTTTAAAGAATTTTAACATCATTTATTTAGTTATTGACTAAATGGAGGACTATTAATAAATAAATGGAATTTAAATCTTCTCCTTTGCGATCCCAAATATTTATTGTTTATACTAATATATACATGCTAATAAATAATATTTATAGAAAATTCTCCAGTGAATTATAAACTTCTGTTCCACAAATATTCTGCTGACAACAAGAATTTAATAATGATAGATCTGTTTTAAATAATGATAACTTTATTTATAATGTCTCTTCTTTTTTTGTTTTCATCCTTGAAACTTACATATGTATGTATTTAAAAATGTGCCGCTTTACCTGAGAATAGGAAATTTTTTCTTGTTTTGCGCTGCCTGTGTAGTAATTTACCTATATCGATTTAAATGATCTAATTTTGTAAAAATAAAGACTTAAAATAATGGTGCAACTCTTTTGTTTAATTGAGTGCGTAAACTGAAGTTTTGCATTTGATTAATTTCAAGACTGTATAAAATGCAAAATACATAAAAAATTATTAATAATAATAAAAATAAAGCTGTTTGAATTTATACAGTTCATATTCATAAATTTATAAAGTTTTTACTTTGTATTAAAATTGAATGCCATTAATTTTCAACATTCTTTGAATCACAAGGAAAGAAAATATAGAAGTTGCATCTTTTTTGGCTGCTCACTTTCTATTATAATGGTTTCTGTTATTATAAACAATATATTATTATTCTGTTTATTTATGAAATGATTAAAATAAATTGATTTCATTTTTCTGTTCAAAATAAAAGAAGTAGGAGAAATAGATGAAATTTTAGAATGCTTTCATACCTTTCATTAAATTATTGTCGTAGTAACTGAATTTACTGTAGACATTGTTTATTAAATATAGGTTGAAATAGCAGAGTAGTTCCTATTACAAAATGCATTTTGCTATAAAACACTGTGAATATTGCTGAAAATTTTGAATATCAGACGAAATGATTTTTAATACAAAATGATTATATGAATTGAAGCGGCAAGCTGATAAATTAAAACAGTAATGAGAATACGTAAAAATACCATTATTGTGTTACAGTAATTTCTATAGACATTGTGGAGGCTTCTAATGAAAATATATTTTCACGTGAAAATATATTGAGGGAAAACAAATTTTCATATAAAACTGCACGTTTCTGGAGGAACCACATGTATACTGCTGAATCAAGCGCGTTGTTTGCGCGTTTTTCATCGATTTTTGTGAAGAACAGCTACTCGAAGTATCCATGTTAAAGTTACTCAGGTGGCGTTGACTGCAATAGATATCTTGAATTGTGGACAGACGCAAACCAAAATTTTCAGCGATTTTTCTGAACGACTCGCTGTTGTCATCCAGTCTACACACTTCTAGTTTTTGCTTCAAACTCAAAACTTTTATCTTTCTAGTAGTAGACATACCAGGATAAGCAAAATAGATAAGCAACAATTCAAAATCATCCAGCATACACACACACACACACACACACACACACACACACACACACACACACACATATATATATATATATATATATATATATATATATATATATATATATATATATATATATATATATATATGTATAACAGGTCAAAGTACGTGCCGTTTAAAAAGTTTAAAAAAAATTAAGTAAACAAAAAAACACGAAGCACTTTTGAAGGAAGAGGTGAATTGTGATTTCATGCTAATTTTCACGTCCGTGACGAAACATTCAAAGACTTTCGAGAACTTGCAACTTCTTGTGCTTTTTTTTAATTTTTAATTTTAGCTCATTTTTTAAATTTCAAAATGAAAAATATTGAATATGTTTTTTTAATAGTGATGAAATCTTAGGAGCTAAAATGAAACACAAAAAACCGAAAACAATGCAAATGTAAAAAATTGGACGTTAAAAAAATAAAATTAAAAAATTTTTCTCAAAAAAACAATAATAAACAAATGCGGCTGACGTTAAATGGAATTTTTATCAAATTTAAATTGGATAAAAGTTGCAAAAATTTACTTTTTAAAAACAATCCGGTCNCAATCGAAGCTATTGATTTAATCAAATTATAAGCATTGACATTTCTATAGTGCAATGTATTAATAATTTAATCATTAATGTTGTTACTTTTGAAAAGGAAAACTGTCACATATGAGCGTAATTATTTCAGTTATGTAAGTACAAACCTATGGCATTTATTTGAGTTTCAGAGATGGTTAGACAAAGTAATAAATGTCCTTTTGCAGTCTCAGCTGCTGGCCAAGTGTATGCTGTTTTTGGAATGGGAAATCCTGGTACAGTATGCACAATCCATGCTGCGGCATCTGCATTGGTAGATAAAATGATTACTCCTGCAATTAAAATACAAAATTTTATTTTACATTTCACCAAAAATTTAATAAATTATTTTATTGTGTTTAGATGACCTTTGCTGTTCGATTTAGTTTTGACTTTGGGAACTCGAGGTGGGACATTGTTGTATGCAAGAAATTTTATTGTAGCATCGTTTCCTACGACGTGTTCTAATGCTTTAGCGAATGAATGTCCTCTGTCCGCGGTAATTGCTGCTGCACCATCCTGCCAATTTCCTGCAGCGCCTGCTGTGATAATTTTGCCGTTGGCCTGCCCTGGTGCTTTATATACTATGGACCTATATTCATATTTCACACTTCTCATTTCAATTTTCAAAAATGAAGTCAAAATTTTTTTGATTGTTTAAACTTATTTGTCAACCTGAAATGATGTTTTATTGCAAATGTTTTGTGAATATGAAGTATTGTGATAATTTTGATTTCTAGGCACTCATATGCTATGTCGCTATAAAAATATGGAAATGCAGTACTTCTCGAAGTGATGGCAATTTTATTACTATTATTATTATTATTATTATTTTGTACTTTTAGGGAGCAGTCCCTTGAAGAACTGCATGTTTATTTTTTTCGCGGATGCTTATGAAAGCAAAAAATTATTCTAATATTGTTAGAAGTTTCTTTTAAACTTACCAGTTTGCTTGAGCGTTACCAGTTCTATCCTGACATTTTGAAGTTTGGGAGTATGATAAATTTATGAAAAGAAATAATGGAATAACTTCCAATAACATCAATGTCATTAATCTCGTTATTGACTGAATTTAAGGGAGATTTCAAATCATTTTATTTAAGATGGTAAATATTTATTGCATAGAATAAACTGAATTATATTTACTAAAAATTTGCCAGTGTTGTTGATTAGAGTTATGCTTACAGAAAGTAATTTAATCATGATAATTATCCTTTAAATAATACCAGCCTTGCTTACTTTGTTTTCATTTGTTGTTATTCGCACTATTTATTTTTGCTGCTTTATCAGTGCAACCTTTGAAAGTGCACGTTGAAAAACAGATTTCTTTAAGTGTAAATGGAAAATCTTTTCTTCGTTTGCGTTTCTAAAATATTAAGTTGCATATTCCAGTTAAATTAATGATATTTTAAGAGTAATTAATTATGATAATGATAATGGTATTTTTACTAAAAGTAAAATATTTGTTTAGAATAGATTTTTATGGAGCGATTAAATTCACATAAATGTTTGCACATTATTAATTTCAAGATTTTCAGTGTATCATCCCATAGTTTCAATTAATGAGATTTACAGTTATAAATTTATAAAATTTTATTTTGAATCAAATCTAAAATACTTAATTATTGCAAATGCTTAATGACTTGAGCTGAAAGTGATGCAAATTGCATCTAATTTCAGAACTACCAACTTCTAATAGAATGATATCTGGATATCCATTATTCCAAACTAAATGGATTAAATTTGCTTATTTATTGGAAAATTAGCCCTCTAATGGTAAATGACATCCAAACGGGTTATCTTTGGGGGGTATTTTGAATGAGGCAGACGCTAGAGACCTAGTCGCCCGTCACGTCTAAGTTCAGACTTTTTGAATCCCATATTCTAAGCAACTGCACTTTTATAATCTCTATATTTGGCATTATACTAGTAGAAACAAAAGTTAACGTATTGTAGTCCTTTGGGGTCAGTATAATGCTAAAGCTTATGTTTTTCTTCTCAGGATTATTTGTCAATTATAAACTAGTGTTTTTCTGTGAATTCATACCAGCATTTATTCTCTACAGTAATGCAGGTTTCCTTTCAGGATTTAGCGGGGGTTGCATGAGAATTAGCTTTGTGAAAAAGTAAACATGATAATCTAAAAAATAAGTTTTTTGACTTTTGAGGTTTCTTGTTAGTAGTAAAAATTTCCAGCTGTATGGCTGATAGCTAAAGTTTACAGCAGTTGTTCACCCTTGTTGGTGAAGGCATAGCTATAATCGAATGTGACAATAACCACAGCGGAGTTTTCGAGTACACGAATTTGTCGCCAATAACATCGAAGTAGGAAATACCTGGTTGTAGCTGTCTGTTAGTCTTTACGCTGCAAAATTAATCTTCTGTCAATCCGTACACCATGATCATTAAATACTGGTAGTAATGGGTATCCAACTTGTTTTGTGACCACAAACAGCTGATGAAAACGCATGCTTACGTACAAAGGTTCCCTAACATCTTATTCTCACTCGTGATCAGTACATCGTCTAGAACAGTTGTGCCTCGCTACGTTTCCATTCCAACTGCACTGCTCGAAGTGAGTGATGGTTCTAGCGATACTTCATCAGATAAGTTTGAAGATCAAATGTCTGATTATACAGCCAAAGAAGAACAGGTAACATAATAAACGATTTGACAATTTGGTCGACCATTTGGTCATTTGGTCAATTTGGCAGATCATTTGGTGCGACTTTACTCGTGTAAGAGAAAGAAACGACGATGGCTTATGGTTGTGTGGTTTAATATACTTGGTTGTGCTGCTGTGGCTGACTATGTGGTATAGGTAGCAAAAAATACAGAATAGATGATAAACAAATCATATCGTCGAAGGCTATTCCTTATTAGATTGGACCAAAGATTGGTCGAAGATTTGTTTAACCGACGTCTGCGAAATCCGCAATCAATAATAGGAGCAGTGAAAGCAGCAATTCTAAGCCGTTCCTTCACAAATACCGTTTAATTATGGTTTTGATATCCTAATTTATAGTACAGATGTTTTAAAAATGATGGCTTGAAAATATAACTAGAGCCGTTTTTCATATCAATAGCAGCAGCGAAATAAAAGTTGTTGTAAAATACTACACAGATGTTGCTAAAAATTTTGAATATCAAACGAAGTAATTTTTATTTTAAAATAATAACTTGAAATAAAGGGATGCGCAAATATAAAAGTGGAAACAGGCAAACATACATTTGTTCTGTTATCAAAATTTGTGATTAATACTCAAGTTGCAATACATGTATTTTACTGATAAGGAAATGTTGAACATTGAAATTAAACAGCATTGCTATGCTTCAGCTGATCTGTTGCATTTTCAAATGACGGTTTAGTATAGATATTGAAAAATATATTTTACATAATTTGCACAAAATCTATAAACAGATGTTTCTTTATTTGTGAAAAAAATTCCAGATTTTTATTTTTTAATTAAATAAAACATAGATAGGAGAACAATAACGCTGGTGAAAGAGAGCAAAACTTTAGAAAGATTAAACTAAAATTCTTTGATCGCAAACAAGAAAGATTTTCATAGAATGATCAAGTGAAATGAGAAAAATACTTTGATGCTAACATTCAGCAATCAACACTCCTAGTTTCAGCTGAATAGTTGCAGCTGTGCACAATTTATCATTTCCCTTTGGATTCAAATCAGCTTTATCAACTCACCTGATGTGGCAAGAAACTTGAACAATTTCTGACAAAGGGGTACGCACTGTATGCATAAAACTGAAAATTGCGAACAGGCACGTATTTTAGCTGAGGAGCAAAACAACTGTTAGCGGACATTCTTTAGAACAGTATTAGTTTGCTTGTTGGTATGATGTATCACAAGAAAGTGAGGAATCAAATGCCAGATATCACCTTGCTTCTAATATTTTTTTCGTGCTGAAATTTTAAGCTGGAAACGGCGAGGATTTTTCTTAGATGTCAATACCAATATTACTAAGACTAGAATAAGCAAGAAGAACATCTGAAAACCAGAAACAAAGTTCTGTTAGGCACAAAGTTAGTGCACATTAGAAAGCAGAAAGCAATGTGATATTGGGCGTAAAGCTGGATACAAATGAATGAGCTAGTCAAAAAGCTGGAATGATGTAAAAATTAAAAAGTATTTTAGCTAATCATAAGTGGAAGGTTTGAATTAATGAGCACTTAGACAATGCCAACCAATAAGACAACGCCATGAAGATCCAATAAAATAGCGCGGTTAACGACCAGTGAAAAAACGCGTTAAAAATTTTACCCAAAGTGGACCATCCCGATTTTGTTGTTGGAAATCTTTGCACGGTATGTACAATTCACGTTTCAGAATCTGCAGCATTAGATCGAGCTATTACACAAGCAATATGAATACAAAATGCATTTTAAACATTAACAAGAGGAGCAAAAATTATCAAGATTTTGTTGTAGTCTTTTGCTGTTTGATTTGGATTTTACATGTAGAACTGCAGATGATTTATTGTCGTGCGCAAAGAATTCTATATTCATATATGTTCTTATGATATGCTCTAATACTTTTGCAAACGAATGCTCTCTGCTGTTTCCAAATATTGCTGCAGCGATACCCCATGATGCTGCACTTCCTGCAAGGATAATTTTCCTATTAGCTTTTCCAGGTGTTTTGTGTTCTAGTGCCCTATAAATTTAAACCGAACATTATATAATTCATTTATCAGAAATACTTTTCTACAATCTCCATTATATGCATACGCTGATGTCAACATAAAATTTTTTATTACATGATTTTTGTGATTATAAAGAACTATTTAAAATTTTCTAGTTGATCATCAATATGCAGCGTCAAAAAAAATTAAAAAAATCATTTCTCGAAAAGATTAATATTTTTTAAGATATTGTTATGTATTTTCAGAAAACGTTTGATAATATTTTTTATGTTTTTGAAAACAGTCTTTTCAAAGAATCACATGTTTTGCTTTTGTAAAATATGACGAAGCAGTCATAAAAAATATTCTCATCGTGCCAGAAACTTCTTCGAAATTTAACCGTCGACTGCAGCGACACCGGTTGCATTTTGACATTTTGAGATTTCACAATATGATAAATTTGTACAAGCGCTTTATAAAATGCTTACACAATTTATTTTATCATCAAATAAACTGAGAGAAGGATTTAAATAATGCTACTTAATATGGTGCACATTTATTCCATATAACAAAATGAATAATAGTTACAGAATATTCATCAATTGTTATTAAGTTTTATTTAATACTGAGCTAACAGAATGCCATTTCTTACAATACTTCTGCTTTAAAGAAGACTATTATTATTATTTGTTTTGTTTTATTTCTTATTATTCTTACTTTTCTTTTTCCTGTATTATTATTACAATTTATAAATACGCGTTGAACAAAGAATATGCATTATGCGGAAATGGAAAAAAAGCGGTTTTCTGCATTGCGTTTATAAAATATTCGATTACTTATTTTAGTTCAAATCATAACACATTTCAGTAATAAACAATTGAAATAGTATTAGATAACAATAGAAAAGGAAAATCTGTTTATAATGGTTTCAGCATTATTTTATTCAAAAAATAAATTGCAAAAAGTTTAACATCTTATTAATTTCGACAGTTTCTGCGTATTATAACGCAAGTTGAATTTGTGAAAACTGTATTTGTAATTCATAAATCTTTGTTTTATGCTGAAACTGAAATATTTAAATTTCTAACATGCCAATGATTTGAACTGCAAGTGATGGAAATTACAACTTTTTAAAGCTATGAACTACTAATATAAAGATATCTGTTCTTCTTGACAAAATAGAAATAATCTGCTTATTTATTCAAAAATTAAAATATATGCATCTCATTTTAATGTTCAATTTAGGAAAAGCAGGAATTTAATGAAGCACTATCAATATTAATTATAACATATCATATAATATCATATATTTATTAAATTATAATGTTGATAATCTAATTTGTTGTACAAATGTTTTATAATTGGTGGCTTAAAACATTTAATAGGCAGTGGTAGAACTGTTGGTATCAAAATGCAATTGTAAAACACTACATGGATGTTAATGAAAATTTTGAATGTGCAACAAAATAATTTTTAACTAAAAATAATCACTTCATAACTACAAATAAAACGTAAAACTGAAAATATATAAACACACATTTTCTCTGTTTTCTTAATTTGCACGCACTTTGTGAGAATCACTTCACGTGAATTGAACGCTGTCATGAAATTGAGCGTCAACTAACAGAGTCATTATCAAATGTAAATCAGAATATTCAAATTTCTGCAAGAGGGCTTTTTTAATGTATTTTTAAAGTGACTATATTTGTCAATATGAAAATCAATAATAAAAAGCATGCGGTCAACAAAGCATTACAGTAATGAAATTCAAGCAAAATACTATACAGAGGGAACTGAATTACAAATTAAATTTAAAAGAAATTTGTATAAATTTCTGTGGATGTGAAATGAGCTACTCCATATTATAAAATTCACAAATCTGTACAAATGCCAGTGATGGAATAAAAGAAATTAGATATACTACCAACGGATTTTTACTTTGTAAACAACGCTAGTAAAGAAATTGTTTATTGTCACTATTCTTACTTTTCTATACTGTTGTAGAAGTAGACAATTTACCAAGGCGACTACTTTTATTGAGACTTCCAGAGCTGACTGATTGCCAACGTACACTTCATCCTCTAGTAGTGGGTTTGAGGTTGATAAATAGCAGCAACAGAATATTTTCATGCTGTTTGTGCTTTTGATGAGCATATTGCTAAAGAGAACAACTTTTTCCTTGCCCTCTGAAATTAGTTTGAGATTTTTACTTATTTTTAATGTTCACTGATTCAATGTGGTTTTGGTATGATTCCTTCTCATGTAAATATTTTGTATTGGACTCCATGAGTCAGAATAGATTTACACGTTAGCACGTACATCGTCAACGTTGGTTAATTGGACAAAGTGCGTACATTCTCTGCAGTTATTTTATTATAAGTAAAATGTTTTTGATTTAATACAAAAGAATTTTTTTATAATGTGAGATGAAATGTATTCAGTTGCTGCCACTGTTACCATTCTTAGTAATTATTAAATTTAAATCTATTTTGAAATACTTGTTTTACAATTGCATCCACAAGCTATGACTCAGTTATAATAAGATGTAATATAATTTCAGTTGTGATTGTTTTACTTTTTTGCATTTACAGAAAAATCATTTTTGTCAAATATGAATGGCAGAATAAACAAAATGATCAACTTTTGGTAAACATTAAAGAAAATAATTAAGCCAATTAAAATGGACAAACATTTCTAATTATCCAATGAGAAGAAATCACCAACCAAAAAAAGCCGAGTTCAATCTGAATTAGAGTAAGCGTGCCAAATACGATTGTCATTATTTGACTCTTTGTCTAACTGACTGGTTGCTTGCTTGTCTTTAAGGTGAATAATAAATTGTAGTCGTAGTTCAAATCATTTTAAAGATCATGGTAAGCAATTTGTAAACTGGCATTGAATGATTTTTTTTGATTGAATTTTTTTATTAAAATTACTTTGAATTTATTAAAAATTTTTTAGTTGTCAAAACTAAACAATCTACACGTTGCCGAATATGAACAAAGAGAAAAAGAATTATTTGACTGGATTCGTGTTATGTCTGAAACGATGAAAGCTGCACCAAATCAACCTAGTAAGTCACACTACTGTTTGCCGATTTAAAATACTTTAATTCATTAAATTACTTGAATTAATTAATTACTTACTTAAACTATTACTCGAATTAAGTTAGACATGTTACTGTAGAGTTCAATGTGAGTTTTTTATAATGGAATATTTAACTGCAGCTTTAGCAAAATATGAACATGAACAGCAATGTAATCATCAATAAAAATTAAGTTTCCAACAAAAAACTGCTAAATTTTATGATTTTCTTCAAGTAATTTTAACATAATATTATGAAGATAAAAAAAGCAGTATAAGGGATTTTTTTTAATTAAAATGCATTTATTGAGGAATGTTGCAAAACTTTTGCAAGCTATTGATCAAATGATATGCAATACCATTGCTCACTGTATGAACTTTTTGTCTATAGCACAAAAATATTTTGATTTTTTTAAATTTTCACTAACATAAATCTTTCAACAAATACTTACATTTATTATTGACCTAGGTTATTAAAAATACGTTTGACTGCACTGACCTTTTTTATTAAATCGATTTAACATTTACAATAATATTTGCTTATATAAAAATTGTGGTTTACTTTTAGCGGTGAAACTTCCTTCGTTGTGGAAGCCATCCCAGTTTTTAGACAAAACTATTATTGAAGCTGCTGAAAAGTTATCGGTTTCACGAAAAGTATTTGTTCGTAATCTGCCCATAGAATGGCCGGCAAGTATGCACATTTTAATGTTGAATATAATTAAAATATTTTTGCTATTTAAACTTTTTAATACACAAGAAGATGTAGATTTTATAAAAAATATTAAATATTAGAAACTCTTTTTAAAGTTGAGATGAAAAACTTTTTGCTTCAAGTGTTGCATTTTATGAGATCAATTTATTATTTGTGTTTATGAAATTATTTCTTTGTTCTTCAATGATTTATTTTAGGTAAAGTACTTGAAGCATTTCAATGCTTTGGTAATCTTGAGATAAGCTGGTTCAGTGGCATTGTAGGACGTCCAAGCAATGGTAGATGATGAAATGCGAATCAACGCTTTTTTATCCTACTAATTAAGCTTTATGTTTAGAATGTGCATATTTACTTTTTGAAAAAGAAGAAGATGTAAAGGCTATGCTTGCTAGCAGCCGACACGTAGGTGATGGTTATGAAGTGAAATTGAATGATCCATCTGGTGAACCGCGACCAGTAAGTTCTTTACGAAAATTTATTAGAGATGAATTCATTAACTGATCAATATTTTAGGTGGTCCTTGAACCATGGATCATTACTGAAGGTGTTTGTTTGGATAAAAGAGATGTTTTAATAGACCGTAATCACTGTGTTATGCTCTCTAATTTGCCGCTTGGACTGACAGCTCGTAAGTAATTTCAATAGTTATTGTTTTATATTGAAATTTAATTGTTCTTTTATTTTAGCTGTGCTTGCTAGATTTGTTGATGAGAAGTATCCAGGTGTTGCATATCTAGCAATTCAAACTGATGAAGTGTACAATTATCCAACTGGATCAGCTCGTGTATTTTTCGATAATGAAAACTCTTTTGAAAAATGCTCTCAAGAAGGTAGCACAATATTCAATTTTATTAGAGGGCCAAAAAAGGTAATATCAAAATTGTGGACTTTGGAATGATTGATCTAATATTAATTTTATTTAGATTGATATAAAAGTATACAAAGACAAATTTCCATGATTTTGGTGAAACAACTGAAGAAAGTCAGAAAAAGAAGTAAACATTTGGCAAAAAAATGATCTTTAACTATATATATTGTTTGACAAATGAGCTTTTTATTATTTTTTTCACCTGACGGCAGTTTATGCATTGCAGTTGTGGTTACAACAGTTATGTAAGACTATGGTGATATTTTATTTATTTTTTTTACAACATGCATACGAAGAAATATATGCATATTTGTTTGTTTGTTTATTTTTTTATTGATATCTGATTTACATGATTTACAATAAATTTGTTTGTGTATAATTTTTGTTCATAACGACTAATCAAAGCATTCCTTTAACCCTCCTGTTGTCTTCCGCGTGAAATTGACCCGTTTTGATATTCAACATAAAAATTAGTACCAAAATTATTGACTGGTAATGCTCATTTTTTTTGACTTTTTTGACTATGATTGCAAAAATCCAATAAATTTTAAACTCAATAAATTTTAGTTGAAATTTATTGTAGTCGTTATAATTTTAATTAATTCAACATTGTAACATCCAATGTAACGGTTGACTTTTGTAGGTCATTCATGCGAGGCATATCTCTGGTCATTTACGCTTATTCACAAACAGATACAAGCACTAACATCATACACACGCGAGCTATCACGTACAAGCTATATATCAAAGTGTCACAATCACGCTACATGTATAGCAATATCTTTGTGCCGCTATATAGACGCCTTTTTCCTTTTTAAATGGGCCAACGTAATTATTATTCTTGAATTGGCGCCTGCCCTATTTTCTTGCTTTCGATCATGACCTTAGTTTGACCCATTACATCATAATAAAATGTTTAATATTTATATTGTAGAAATTGTTGTAATAGTATTTTGAATTTCTGCAAAAGACTAAAATTTTTCAGAACTATGTA
This sequence comes from Trichinella papuae, assembly GCA_001447755.1. Classification (NCBI taxonomy): domain Eukaryota; kingdom Metazoa; phylum Nematoda; class Enoplea; order Trichinellida; family Trichinellidae; genus Trichinella; species Trichinella papuae. The sequence goes on along the minus strand of JYDO01000116.1, from coordinate 101,978 downwards.
TATTTTTGAATATAATAATTTTAAAATAAAAAAAAAGAATTGAACAAAAAATAATAAAATTACGAAATTGGCTGCTTTGTTATATAATAAATAATACAAAAACCAATAAGATAAAAAGTAAGCGTAGTCAAATCGGATATAAACATGAACGAATCTAAGTTTTTTTTGATTGTGCAAAGATATACATTAACATGCACATCATACTTTTATTTTAATTTATTTTCAAAAGATTTAATATGAACACTAGAACTTGATATTTGAAATTATTATTTAAAATTTTTTGAAGATGACGAACCTATCTAGATTAAATTATTTGAAATTTGTTCTTGAAAGTTTTTATATACTGTAATAAAACTGCAAAGTTTACTGTGCAGTTAATAAATGTTTTTTTTACGAGTATTTTCGTTGTTTATTCAATATATGTAAAACGTTTGGTGAAGTTAAACGAATAATTTTTGACACTACTTGTTTTATTTTTTTCATTATCTAACTTTGATTGTATGACGAACTGTTGTTTTCAACATTTGACAACGATTTTGTAGATATTTTTAGCGATTTGTTGTTTTGAAATGTTGAAGAGCTTTTATTTTAATTGAAAAGTGAATGAAAGACATTTTCTTGAATGCATGAATTCATTGAATTTTTGTTATTGTTTAGATATATTTTTGTATCTGACCATTGAAAAGATTGATAGTGCTTCTAATGAATGATTCTTTTTTTTTTATCAAATAGTGTTGTTTGTTCATCAGAAATTTATACTCTTAGACATAAAGTTGACAATCATCATTGATTGCTTGTGTTTGACGTGTTTGCTGTGCATTTTCAATGATGATTTTGAAAGGAATAGTCGTTTGTTTTATTGTATTCAGTTTTTTGAAAAATTTTCTTCAATTTAAAAATTACCTTCTTTTTTGATGTGTATTGTTAATTTGTCAATTGGCTACTGCAATTTGAGAAGCATTTTTTTTTAATTATAGATTCCATTCATCCATTTGAAATTATTATTGAACGTGAACATAGAGATCATAGAACAGTGTGCAAAATGGGAGACGTAGTAGTTACTGATAAATATGACGCTCTGCTGTTGAATATTGCACAAGATGCTGCAGCCGGTGTTGGAGGAGTGAGTGTGGTAGATTGGTGGTGTTGATTTGTATTTTTTTTTAATTTTGCTTTTAGTTTTTGGATGCAATTTTCAGTTTTCTGGCTCGTAAAACCGACTTCTACTCCAATTCGAACGAAAAAGCTGTTGAAACGGTAAATCAGTAAATTTTGATATTGTATTTCTTGTTTGCATATAGTTTGATGAAGATGCTGTTGGAAGTTTGTCGACGATACAGAAAACTTTCTTTCGAATCGCAAAAGCAAGTGGAAGCAGCGAAAAAGTTGAAAGAAAGAGAAATTCGCATGAAACGGGAACATCTGAATGAAGATAATGAGCCTAAAATTATAGAGGTGGAAGATGATGTTGTTGCAGATGAGGTGAGCTTTTATAAATGTTGAATTGTAATATCACAGCTATTCGGTAAATGAACCGACTGTTGTGATGAGAGACTTGTCAATGATATGCACGTATGTATGGATTATTTATTTTTAATGCAGGGTAAAGGTGTTGTTACTGAGCTGCCACCTGATTCAAGTGATGAAAAAGAAAAAGAAAATAAGGAAGAAGAAGAAGAAGAAGAGGGAAAACTTAAAATTAATGATGGTAATGGTGCAAATCTTGAAAACTACAGTTGGACTCAAACTTTGAAAGAAGTTGAGGTGAGAGAGAGAGAGAGAGTATTGTTTATGGCTTTTTTTTTCTTTTTTTTTAAACGTACAATAAATGCAGGTTCGCATACCAACGAAAATGAAAGTACCAGTGAAAGCACGAGATGTGACTGTAGAATTTTCAAATCAGGTAATGAAACTCAATTTGAAAAATCACTTATGAATGTTATGTTTTTTTTCCAGCATCTTAAAGTTGGTATTCGAGGTCAAACGCCCATAATTGATGGTGAATTGCATGGCAAAATTCGTCCAGATGATTGCACATGGATGTTAGATGATTCAAAGCTGATAATTTTAAACTTGGAGAAAGTATTGTCATTTTTATTCTATTTGTTCATTTTATTGCAGCTTTTATTTTGAAATATTGTTTTGGGAAGTTGTTCAGTTTTACAGAGAAATAGGAGAATGAATTTAAAATTTGTAAACAAGCTACTGTTGACTTGACGTATGTGTAAAAAATATTTGAGCTAAATGAAATTAATATCGCATAATAAAAAGATAAATGAAATCGAACGCAATGAAAAAAAGTATTTAATATTTCGTAAAATTAAATCATTTTTTTTTCAGTCAGATCAAATGAGTTGGTGGTCTCGATTGGTGACAACAGATCCAGAAATTGATACAAAAAAAGTGGTTCCCGAAAATTCAAAAGTATGGAATAAAATAGTGATTTGAAAAAAAATGTTAATTTTAAATTGAAAAACATTTCAGCTGGCAGACCTGGATAATGAAACTCGTCCTTTGGTGGAAAAGATGATGTACGATGATCGACAACGAAGAATGGGCTTACCAACAAGTGATGAACAAAAGCAGCATGATGTTTTGAAAAAGTAGTACACAGAAGTAGTTTAAATGAAAGTTTACATTGGTAATTGTTATTGTAGGTTTATGCAGCAACATCCTGAGATGGATTTTTCAAAGGCGAAATTTTGTTAACTGGGATGAAATGATTTTCTTCTTTCTTTTTCCCAAATATATCTGCTTAATTTTGTATTTAATAAAACAGCACATATTCTTGTTGTATTGAATTTTTAATAATATTAAAAAAAAACAAAATATGTAATATAACATTTTTAATTAATCACTTGTTGTGTTGATTTTCAATAGCTACGACCGAACAAAGTGTAAAATTGAGCCGGTTGGTTGCATTTGGGATGAATACATTTTTTTTCGCCTTTCTTTAGCGGCTTTGGCTGATTGAACGGGATGCATAGAGATTTTGCTCCCATTGATGGAGCTGTTGGATCAGCCGATTCATCTCTTCAAAAAAGAAAAAAAAAGATTCAGATCATTCATTCAATCAATTAATTACAATAATATTATTTTCTTTTTTATTTAAATTTTACCTAGTACTATCTTTTTTGATAAGATCTTCACAGACTTCAGCGCCGCAAAATGGCGCCATCACGAGACATCTCTTTTCCAAATGGCTACAAAAGTCGTTCCACTTCTCGACAACTTTTGTACAATTGTCCATTTCTGCTTTGGCACGATTGAACAAACTATTCTGTATTTCAGTCAACAGTTGCTTTATAACGTCCACTTTGAATTCAATCATCGAGATGGTCATCTTGGATCGGTCATCTCTGCGAACTAATGTCACTCGTTTCTCATTCAAATCTTTCGGACCAAGTTCCATTCTCAATGGCACACCCTGAAAAAAAGAAAAATCACTGGCTATATGGTTTTCTTCATTGACTAGCAAGCTAGCTATCTTAGCTGAACCTTCAATTCCCAGTGGTTGAACTTCCATCCTGGTGAATAATTGTCACGAAAATCACACGTACTGCGAATTGCACCATTTCGCAATTGTTCATTCAAAAGTTGACATGTATCTTGGATATTTTTAACAACCGATTTGTCCAAAGAGCTGGTGATACCACAAGGAATGATGACAACCTGAAGAAATAGCAAGCAACATCTCATCTTTCAAGTGAGAAAAATTTTGTCAATTGTGCAAACAAATTTACATACTTGAATTTTCGCAACTTCCGGTGGCAGTACCAGACCTTGATTGTCGCTGTGTATCATTGTGAAAACACCGATTGAACGTGTCGTCAAACCCCAACTGTTCTGATAGACGTTTTCCTTTTTCTGCGTTTCCGGATGCTCGTAGACAATGTCGAACATTTTGGAAAAATTTTGCCCAAGATGATGACTAGTCGCCGCCTGAAATTAATTAATTAATCAATTGACAACAACAACAACAATTTGCATAATAATGATATAAAACGTTCCACATACTTGAATCCCTCGTCCAGAGGTTGGGATGTACGCTTCAATTGTAGTTGTGAAATCAGCACCGGCAAATTTTTCTTTTTCCGTTTTTCGCCCTTTTATCACCGGCACAGCCAACAATTCTTCATAAACTCTTGCGTACAAGTCGAGAATATCGTAAACCTTAAACGAATAAAATTAAAAAAAATTTTATTTTTTAAATTTTCATGCGCATGATAAAAATGAAAAATATTGCAATTTGTCCAACCTCTTTGACGGCGTCATCTTTATTTGCATGGGCAGTGTGACCTTCTTGCCACAAAAATTCCCGACTACGCAAAAATGGCGTTGGATGTTTAAATTCCCATCTCTGAAAATGAAGAAAAAACAGGAGATATTATTAGTATTATTAAAAAATTCAAACAAACAAATACCACTATATTGCACCATTGATTAATTTTCAACGGTAAATCACGGTGCGATTGAATCCACCTGGAAAAACTTGGATACATGACCGTTTCGCTAGTTGGTCGAACAGCCACCGGCTCGGACATTTCAGATTGTCCAGATTTGGTCACCCAAGCGACCTGAGAAAAAATTAATAAAGTGATTATGGAATAAATATGAAAATTTTGAAAAAATTTTCCAACCTCAGGCGAGAAGCCTTCGACGTGTGATTTTTCACGTTCCAAAGCCGCTTGACTTACAAACATTGGAAAATAACAATTGGTCACGTCCATCAATTTGATCTGACGATCAAACCAAGCTTGAATTGTTTCCCAAATTGCAAAAGCCCAAGGTCGAATAATATAACAGCCGCTTATATCGTAATATTCAATCATTTCAGCTTTTGTAATCACTTGACTGTACCATTCGGAAAAATTGCCTTCTTTAGTAGTTTCCAATCCAAGTCTAAAAGAGAAAAATGAAATTTAAATAAATTATTTTTCATTTTCATCGTTAAAAAATTTGTCAAACCTGGTAGCTTTTTTCAATTCACTTTGCTGTTTTTCAACTTTCACACTTTTAGGCGGTTTTTTCATAACATCCGGTATAATTTCTTCAACAAGCTGAACAAATAAAAAATAACATATATATATATATGCAATAATAATCAGTAGAAATTCAACAAATAAAATTCTTTTTCTCCTTACCTGATCTATGCTACTTGTTTTCTCTGCAATGTTTGACTGTGAATTTAAAACTGCATTCACTAAATCCGGAGTCCATTGTTTTCCTGACAATTGTTCAAAATTACTTTTCAAAAGCTTCAACTTTGCAACCGCTTCGCCAATAGATTTCTAAGATTCAAAAAAAAAAATTCAAAAAAAAAATCAAACAAAATAAAATATTTATATATCACTTTATCTACACCAGAATTTTTCATTTGTCGAATATCATCGCCGACAGATTTGATTTCAACAAGCAATTTGTTCAATTGTTCAACTGTAGAAGTTGCACATTCAACCGTTGTTGTTCTCTTCAATAATTCATTCACCAAATCAGGATTCCATTTTTGATTTGTCAATTTTTCAAAATCACTTTTCAACTGTTTTAAAATTTCCACTCGATTTTCAATCTCTTTCTAAAAAAATATAAAACACATACATAATTTAATAATCTCCATTTGAACACCGGCAATTATCACCACTAGTTAGAGTATTACTTTTTTAAGTCCTTCACTTTTCATCTGACGTATCTCATCTCCAACTTTTTTGATTTTCAACAACATTTCATCAGCAGACATTGTTGCTTTGCCACACCCTTGTTTTGCATGATCTTTATCACCATCGGCATTATTCTTCTTTGCCAAATGATCGACTTGATTCAAAATTTCATTCACCAAATTTGGACTCCACTTTTTGCCCGTCTTCAATTCAAAATCTGTTTTCAATTTTTTCAACTTCTCAATTTCAACTTGTAGAACAGCCTAAAAATAAAAAAGAAATAATATCCAATTTTAGAGAATATTCTCTTCTTTCTTTTTGTTTCACCAACCTTTTCAACATTTTCACTTTTCATCTTGCGAATTGCATCGCCCAGATGCTTGATTTCAAGCAACAACGAAACTTCCTTGTTGACCAACAGATCATCATCATCATCATTTTTGGATTCTATTTTATCTTTTTGTATTTCTTTCATTTTTACCACGGATGTTTTATCAACGTTGCCAGTCTTGAATAAATTTTTAAACAATTTCCATTTGCATTTCAAAAATAAATCATAGCATGCATAATATTTACTTGTACTTGCAATGATTCAACTTTTTTACAAGCTGGTTTCGTCGCCATCACCCCAGTTGGAAGGTCTTTCACATGACCATCGGGTATGTTGAAAAGAATCAAAGGTGAAGGTAGACCAGTGTATGAACTGAATTTGTAAAATGGAAAAAGAAAAGAGTTCAATTAACTTTCACAAAATACCAACCTGGATGCACTGTACGGTTGGTCACAAATGTAAAATCCTTTCCTCTGCAATTGTACAATATCACCTTTGTTTATTTGGCACATTGCCCATTCACCGACCATTTCAAAATCATGCTATAACAAAGTAGTATTGTTGAAAACAATATATATATATATTACACAAATACAATCGCGAACCCTGGAATCACGACAGATAAACTTTTTGAAATCTTCATCTTTTCCCAAAATTGCTTTCGATATTACATTGTCAAAATGTGAAGCAATTATTGGAATGAGCTGTTTCTCTTGCTTGTTTTCTTCACACAGCCAAGTCAATTTGAGAGTATTTTTAAAATTCTAAATTATAAAATGAATAAAAAAAATTATGAAATAAATCTTTTTTTTTCTCTTCTTTACCGTATTCTCTAGACAAAGCTGCAACGTAGCCGATGTAACTTTGCCAGAAGTTCTTACAACTTTTTTCACAATTGCATTTCCCCAATTTATCAAAGTGATCATGTCATTTTCTTTCAACAAATTTGCATCATCTTGTTCAATGAAAAGCTCATTTCCATAATAAACGATCTTTTCACCAGCAATATTGCTATTTTTTGGATGTTTGGAAACTGATTTTTCATGTGGATGCACTTCATCAATACGAACCGCAACTAAACTGTGCTTCAACAATGCAGTGTAACGGGGAGCAATTGGATCAATTACCTGAACAACAATTTAGAAAAAAATTAATTCAATTATTTTTTTATTCATTTCAAATAAAATTCTTACTTTTCTATTAAAAGCCCAAAGTTTGTTCCAATCCATCATAACAACAGATCTGGAAGATCCCTGAAAATTAAATTATTTCACACTTTTGGACAAATAAATACTACATGTAAAGATAGAAAAAAGTACTGCACAATAATTCCACAAAAACTTTAAAACGGAACTACTACTTATTACAGGTGACCAAATGAATACCGTTGAGAGGAAAAGCATTCAACAATACAATCAATTTATTACCTGAGCAACGATAAATTGTTTGAGACCTTCGACGGTCATTCCACGACGAAGAACCCCCCGGACCGTAGGTAGACGGGGATCATCCCTAAAATTGAATTTCTCAATCAAATTGCATTACAAAAAAAAGAAAACAAACAAAATCACACATACCATCCTTCAACAATTCCTTCATTCACCAACCAGGTGAGCTTTCGTTTACTCATCACTGTATTCATCAAATTCAAACGACTGTATTCATAAATGTGAGGCTTTCTTAATTTCAAAGCATCTAAATCAAAACTATAATATATAAGCATACAAATAGATCAATCATCAAAATTCATACTATTCACAATAATTAACAAAATTAAATATTTCCAATAATCGTATTTACTTGATTGTAACAAATAATTTTTGTGATTTCTTCATTTCTAGCATTCAATAAATACAAATTAAAATTATTCTTACCTAAAATAAAAAAATATTGTTCATCACGATCATGGTATTCTGTAGTTCGAAGGGCATGCGTGACATTTTCAATGCTGTCGACAATTGGACACGCAAAGTCGTACGTAGGATAAACCCTTAATAAATAATAAAAATTTTAATCCAAATTACAATTAACATATTAAATTATTGTTAGAATATTTCAAACATGTTGCTCATACTTATATTTGTCTTTAGTTTGAATATGCTCTTCAGTTTTGCAGCGATAAATTGTCGGATCACGCATACAACCGTTGTCCGAATTCATATCAATTTTCAACCTGACACAACACCTCTGACCAACAGTTGTACCATTTTTCATCTCTTCCCACAATTCCATATTTTTTTTTACACCTAGACATTGATGAAATATTTTCCATGAAAAATTAAAATTTCAAATAAATAAAAATATAACAAAACAAAAATCAACAAACTATTATTTCGACATCTTGATTCTTTTCTTTGTTCACGTTCTTGTTTCATCAGATCAGGTTCCGTATCATCCACATAGGCTTTTGATTCTTGCAGCAGCTGCTCACAATATTTCAAAATTTGTTCAAAATAATCAGAAGTACGGCTCCAGTGATTAGGAGTAATTTGAAGCAATTTCAAATCATCCAAAATTACCTCAAATCCATCAACATTACATTTAAATTATATATTAAAAAAAAATTAATTAACAAAAATAATATTTCATTTACTTCTTCAAATTCTTCTGTTTCTTTTGCAGGATTCGTATCATCAAAACGCATTATCAATTTCCCATTAAATACATCTCTGTAATACTGATTGAGCATAGCTGCCTTGGCATGGCCAATATGCAAATATCTAAGCAAACAACTTGAACAATGACGAAAAAAAAACAATAAAAATCCATTCACCCGCTAGCTTCTGGTGGAAAACGAACAACAACTTCGTTCTGTTTAGCTCCTGGTAGTTCAACATATTTGCCTTCATCTTTCTGAAAAAAAAGGAAACCAACAATTGCATGCATCAGAAAAGAAAATTTCTTCATTTCACTTGCATACCTTTGAATATCCAACATTTTCTGTTGTTTTACAATTTTTCTCAACTAACTGACAAACTGCATCGGCAACATTACTTGAAACGATATTTCCGCTATATTGAAGAACTGTTGGAAAATTCTGAAGTTTTCCTTTAATTTCAGTTGCTACAATGGTATAATTATAAAATAATAATTAAGAAAACAGTTTGAAAGGTTTACAATTTAACGAAGACCAGACTGCATAATCGGCAAATGTTTTTGACTCTCCAACCAACGTCAGTAAATTTTTTGTGGATTTTCGTTCCGAAAGATACTTTTCAAGAAATGAAAGCAATGCATTCTGTTCATTCGGCTGTACTTCACCAAGTTTCAGTGCATATTCTACCCATGAATCGATCTTTAAAAAATGAAAATATGTAAGAAAATCTCAACGTGTCCGTGTCACTGGAACATTAAAATAAAAGTGATTTACAAAAAAAATAATTTTTCATATTAATTTTACAAATATATGAAGTACAATTTTTATATTTCAAAAGCTTCTATTATACATATAATCAAAGGTTCAAGAATGAAACAGAGAAAGCAGGTCGAATTGTCTGTTTCACTTACTTCGCAGTCGTTTAAGAAAAAGCTATGCATTTTCAACTGATGATCAAATGTCTCAAATAAATACCTTGCCACAGCAATATCGCCAACGATACAGAATCCATCACTACGACAAAATGTTTTCAAAAAATTGAATTCAAACATTTATTTATTTATGTACTTCTCAATTTTAGTAACTTTATCCCACTTTATACTGGCAGCTATCTTATCTTCAAATATTTTTAACACCACCAATGAGCCTAAAATTTCGTTAATTACTTCATTAATGCATGATTAATAATAATAATAAATATGGCACATACATATTGGATGATCTTTATTTGACAATGTGACGGCAGTTTTCAATTTAGACATACTCATTCTTCGTCAATGTTTTCTAAAAATTACTGGCAAAGTGGAAATAGTGAACACGCTGTCATATGTGTAAACAATATTACACTTTTAAAAACTTATATTATATACCTAGTTATTTACACTATTTTTATAACAAACTGTACAGTGTCTCATCACCTCACTTTAATATAGTGTCATAAAAATACTAGTCAACTGTTATTTATTACTTATAAGTCGATCAATACATAGATGCATATATGGAAAAAATAACTAATAAAGTATTCTAAAATATAATTAAAGTTTAAAAAACACGAAAACAAAAAATATTTAAAATTACTAAGTTAAATATTAGAAATCACCAATATACACGTAAACCAATCATATTCTACAGTATCAATAAATGCAAAATAAAATGCAAGTACAGCAAAATCGATGCTCTCCAAACATTTACATCTTATGGGAATTCAAATCAACAGCATATCAAGTATGTTGAACTTAAACGTAGCTTTTTCGCAAATGCAATATTAAAACTTTTTCCACATTAATCCTACAAATTATCAATTTCATTGTAATCATAAATTACAAATAATTTTTACATGCACTTATTCTGCTTTATTAAAACATAAAATGTTTGCTGTAGTAATTAATGAAACATACAAAACTAATTTAAAATTGACGAAACATTTATTAAAAATTTTTTTCAAACATAATTTCCGATAACAAAAAAGAAAAACTAGTAAGGTTTAAATTTTCTAACTGCTTGCATATGTGCAATTCGCTTCTTATCTTCTTCAAACTTCCGCTGCAAGTCTTCAATCATCTTTCGCTTGGATTCACGAATTTCAAATCTGTAGAATGGAACTAAATCACCACATGACTTCTTTTTCTTTTGCTTCACTTTCGAGTCTTTAATACAATTTTTGTATCCATGAGATACTGTCACCCAACCATCTTCATCGTCTTCCAAGTCAGATTTCTTTTTCTTTTTCTCATTCACAACTCTTTCTTGATATTTTTCCAATAAATCGACCGCAGAACAATAATCATCATTAGTTAGAAAAGATGAAACATAATCTCTTTTCCATTTTTTAAAGCCTATTATGCACTGATTCTTCCACATCAGAGAACAATTCTTTTGCTCAAATAACATAATTTTTCCATTTATGTCAACAAATGACAGGCAAGCCACTTTACAACCAAAAGGAACGTCATCATTGTACTTATCAAATTTGCACTTTGGGTAAAACTTCACTGATTCAACAGCGCCAAAAGCATGGAACAACAGTTTTAAACTTTCTTCGTCCATATATAATGGGACATTTGTAATCACTACTGCTTTGTCCGAACAAGAATCAAACGCAGAAGAGTCAGAAAATTCTTTTATCTCATAAATATTTAATTCATAAACTAGAGAGTCATTGCAAACAAATCCAAGTCTGATAGTAATCATTAGACCAATTAAGAAATAAAAACAATTTACGAATTATTACCGTAACATAAATAAACGCAGGTAAACTATCCTTCATTTCATTATTTAACCAATTTGCTGTTGTTTTTAATGTAATATTTCTTTATAAACAAAATTATAATTTTATAAAACAGTTTTATGCTATTTTAATGTCCTGCAAGTGTAAACAGTTCTAACAGTTAAGATCAGTTTCTTAGATGAGCTTATTCCAGTAGGTCAAACAAACAATGTGCGTTGCAGATTGGTAAGTTAACTGTAAGCAGAAGAAGTTAGCTAGCAATTGTCACATTGAACATGTTGAAAAATCAGGGTATGTGCTTCTTTATGTATAAAAATTTGAGAAGTATCAGCTTCGGGTTGGAACGGTCAATCTCGGGAACAATTTTCACCGCATTTTCTTACTAGTCGTTGATAGCGTTATCTCATTGGATGCTCATACCGTTCTCTAAGACACCCGCCCTGATTGATGGTGTTCGCTTAGCAGCCCCGACAACAAAAGCCAGTCACACAACGGCATGACAATTCAATAAGAAAACGCGGTGAAACTGAAACCGAAATTAACCAAGTCGACTGTGTAAAATGTTAATGTTAAAGGATAAAGTTATTAATAATGATACTAAAAAATTGAAGAAATGCCCATACCAATTGATGGGAAATTTCATGGAATGTACCGAATCATGTTTATTAGTACCTGAATACAGGATTACGGTATCCTACCGTGTATGGGGTGGTAGTTGTTGTGTTCGTGACTTTGATGAGTCAGTCGCGACGATGATCGTCTCTTTTGCGTGTGTTCTTTAGCTTGTTGTGTTACAGCCTGGCTTGCAGCGTTTGTGCATCTGATTGTGTTTTATATTAAATAAACGGTGTAGTCATTCAATTGAGTCTTGTTTGATCATCGCTCGCCAGTGAACGTGAACAATCTACGTCGAGTAATGATGATTTGACTTCCGTCTGAAAGTACACAGTGCACTCGATACGAAGCCGATTGAACTTTGTCGCTTACACCCGTTAGAAACGGAAGCGTTTCCTACTAATCTGACCGGCATTATATGTGATTGCCGGGGATGGATCGTAAGGTTCGGTGGCAACTTCGTCCACATTCAAAAAAATGTACAGTTTACAGTTTTGGTTCAGTTGTTGATGTTTGATTAGCATTGTTTTGATTGATATCATTGGTTACCATTGTTTGGTCTACATTACTTTAGTTACCATTGCAATAGGTAACTCTGCCACGCCTAGAACTGATGAGAGCACTGATGTCAGCCAGGCTAGCACTGAGCTAAGAGTATAAGCATAAAGAAAAGTAAAGAGTAGACGCTCGTATGTGGAAAATGGCTGGATTGACGCCGTCGGAAACCAGGCCAGTCCGTGTGGACAGATTTCGTACTCGCCCAACCATGTGAAGTGAGGAATAGTCAAGTCGTTTTCGATAGTTCACCGCTTCAAGATGGAATGCATTGAATGGCTGTCTGGAGACAGGGCTGATATCAAGAAAATGTATCAGCTCTGCATCCACAAGGAAGGCAGGGATATGGAGCTGAAGCAGTTCAACTTGTCATCAACGTGTGATCAAAATGTGTTGACTTGTTCCCCTTTTTCTCGTCGATCAACACCTTACGTGTGAGTACATGTCCATCTCTACCACTTGTCTGCGCAGAGGAGGTTCTCCAGAGCATATACGTCGACGACCTTGTGCTCAGTTGTGAGTATCTGTAGGCAGTCAGGATGTTTTCCGCTCATTGACAGACTCTAATGGCTGAGATGGGTCCCAGCTGTGCAAAAATGGTTGAGCAATGGGACGCCAGCACTCGACTTGGTTCGTGAAGAACACCATCTCTAACTTGAAGGGGTTTGTGCAACGGAAAACCCTCTGCATCTATTAGTACTGGACGGATTACTCCTTGACTTTCCGTTCGGTTGAAGAATTGTCGGCAGATGAACGAGATCTAGACGGCAGCTGTAACTGTGGTCCGCTTAGCGTGAGTGGGATGCTCGTTTATTTCAGCGTAGACTAAGTATCTTTTAGTCAGACTCAGGTTGATCAGACCCTACTATGAACGGCAGATTGGCCAAATGGGGATCACACCTTTCTGAAAGGAAAGGAAGAACCACTGCAGCGAGAACGTCGTAAAGCCTAGCCTATTATCGACCTATGTCGAATAGGCAACTGGAAATGACTATTGCGAGTTACGACCTATTGTTATCGATTTTTGAAGAACTGTCAGACCGTACCTAATAACAAAGCGCCATCTCTGTTGCAGAAGAATCAGAGCGCAAAGATATTGGTTGCTCCATATCCAAGAGGGCACATTTCTTGATAAAAATAATTCTTTGATAAAAACGCCAAGGTTATCAAGGAACAGCAGATTACTGGAACTGGATCCGTTCCTAGATGAATGTGATCTGTTAAAGGCTCGAGGGCGATTGAGAAGGACACCGCTCGTTGAAGAAGCTGAGTATCCCATCATCCTACCAGGCAATCATCCAATGGTGACGCTCATCGTAATAGATCTCCACGAATGACTTTGCATGCCAGCGTAAGTCCATCCTTGGCGGCGATACGGCAGAACCTCTGGATTTTAAAAGGGAGAAGTACCGTGAGTTCAAAAATGCGTGGTTCAACACAAAATTTGGAGACGTGGTGCTTGTGGCTGAAGAGCACGTCCAGAGGCACAAGTGGACGTTGGGTGTCGTTAATGAATTGTTCCTTAGGTACGACGGCGAGATCCGCAGTGCACAAGTAAAGACTCGTAGAGGAGTGTCAGTACGGTCAACACGGTAATTACACCTCGTTGAATCCACAAGATGGTACAGACGGACCATTGTTCATGGCCGGGGAGAACGTTAGAAACTGAAGCGTCTCCTACGAACCTGACCGTCATTATATGTGATTGCCGGCGATGGATCGCAAGGTTTGGTGGCAACTTCGTCCACATTCAAAAAAAACCTACAGTTTACATTTGATTCAGTTGTTGATTGAATGTTGAACGGAATTCGATACCGTTAAATTTGTTTCTCCTTGTGTTATGTGTGAGTTTGGTATTTTGCGTTGTGTTGTTGTCTCGATTTTGAGTAATAAAGTTGGGAACCGGTAACGATAATATTCGGTTTGTGTCTACAAGAAGGACCCAACAGAAATTGATATATAGAGGAAAGTGCTACACCCTCAAGCGTGCAAATCGCAGTGATAAGTATTGATAAGTAGTGCGCCGAAGTAAACTGAATTGGCTTAACATAGCACGTTATATCAAAAGCCAGCGATTTCTTTTCTAATTTAGAGATCGAGAGGTTGCCGTGGCACTGTCTCAACTAATCTGCAAGCCACAGAAGTGGGCGTGGGCTGTAAGCATGTCGCCAGCTGCGCAGAAGACGCCCACGCATTTTATAAATTTATGAAGCGTGATGAGTTAAAGCAACTGACCTTAGAAGATCCGAAGCCAGTTCAAGAAATACAAAATGAGCTGGCAAGCAATGCCTCCACCAGCTTAGAAACTGCCTGTCTGTTTTCGACGTGGGACCAGGTCCGGGGTTTGATGTACAGCAACCGGACCCAGAAGTTCCCACCCCTTCCGGCAAGAGGGCAGGGACTTCGCCCAGATTCAAAAAAATGTACAGTTTGTAGTTTTGGTTCAGTTGTTGATGTTTGGCTTTGTTTTTGATGGATATTTTTGATTAGCATTGTTTGGTTTACATTAGTTTACGTTTGGTATGTTGATTATTGTTGTTGTTATTTGATCAGCATTCCCAGATGAAATCTGCTAGCGGCTCAAAGATATATAAGAACGGACGAAGTACCGAGAAGAGGCAGTTAGTGAGTGCGTCAGTGGAGTAACTACTTGGTTGTGGTTGGTGTCAGTGTATTTGCTTCCAAGTTTCTGTCTTGACTTGAAGTGGTTTGTAATACAAGTTATGTGGTGTAACTTGTAGGTCTGTTTGTATTATAAGTTGTTGTTGTGCGACTTATAAGTGTACACACGTTACTGTCGTGTGACGAAATTTCTGAGTCGGCCGGACAAATTGTTTTAGCGTTTATTGTATTATATCTAGTAAAGGAAGTTTTGTACACATGTTGTTGTTGTACGGCAATTCGGCGGTTCGTCAAATTGCCATCTTTACAGTAATACAATCAACGTACTTGAGAGTCGGAATTCTACAACGCCAATAGTGCAATGTCGGATATTAATTTTATTTATCATAATTATAATTTAAAAGTTTTGTGATTGTAAAAATAAAACATTAAAATCAAGAGCAAGAGTAATTTTTTAAAAGTTACTTTAAGATAGTTTACTATAAAGAAAGAATGCAAGTACAATTTATACTGTATTCGTGCGTAATCGATTTTATTTTTGTTGTCCTAATAGTAGCAATCGATTGCGGCTGTGTATTTTTTAAAATTTCATCAAGTATTTATGTTGCGTTTAAAAATATTAACGTATATTTTGTTAATTCATACTGTTTAAGATTTTGCAAAGGCATGTCATCGTCGGAGGATTTATCATCAATCTCCACGTTAGATGAAAATGCAATAATATTTCCATTGCCGGTTAAAGTGAAGAAAGAGTCAACAACTGATTCAGAATTTGAAGAAAAAGAAGCAGCAGATTTAGACCCGGAGCAAAACTGGCAAGAGGTGACCAGTGACATATCTTTGCGTCGGCCACGACGAAGGAAAGCTTTCTTGCATGGTCGAAGGAAGTCACGTAAACTTCTTAAAAGTTCATCTTCCGAGTTTGTCACTAAGGCAAAGTTGAAAGCATCTGCTCCTAAATATGAATTTGATATTGCTGACTGGAGTGCTTTCGATGATTATACACTTATTCATTCCATCATACACGTGCGTACTTAGGTATTTCCAATGCTGTTTATCTGAATTCGCTTATATTTTGCATTTTAGCTAATGAACATTAGAAATGTGGCTTTGGGAGTTCAGTTTAATCGAAATGTATCTGAAAAAGAGCTGCTTTGGCGATGGGAATCAATCCTGTTCAACAAATCTATTTCTGAGTATGTATATTCAAAATTATTATGTAATTTTTTTGCGTTTTTTTATTACCCTTTATAAAAGTATTTTGGTCTTTTAATTTGCAATACAGATTTCTGTGTGCTATTTTTGTTTTTATTTTTATTTTTAAAGGAATCTTACTGAAAAACTGACGAATGTAACGTTTTTGGCGATTCGAGAAATGCAGCAAAAGATGCCACTGAATAACTACGAGATGCGTTTACTTAATTCTATTCCTTTTGTAAGTAAATTTTTAGACAAAAAATGTTTATTAAGTTTGATATATTTTAGTATTCGCTACCGGGAGTTGAAGTTTTTGAAAATTTAATAAATGAGAATATGAATGTTTTTTACAAAACTAGAATTGCCCAAGAGTTGCGACGTATGTGGTTAGAGTTGTATGATTTGAATCTTTTGATTGGTCAACCAGAAAAGTCCCGTTCCGAAGGCGAATCTGTTTTGTACAGTGAAAACAGTATGTTGTACTTTATAGAGAATTTTGCTTTGAAACTTTGCTTACAATGTTTATTGTTAGGTTTATCAAATAATAAATGTAATTTGTTTGCGGATCCCAATCCAACTGAAGAAGATTATTCTGTGCTAAGCGAAATGGTTGACTTCAAATTGGATGTGCTGCATTCGAAAGTGCTGAAATGTGAGGGGAAAATAGAAACATTGCATCGAATCTCCATGGGAAAAGATGGTTGGTTCATGTTATTTGTTGTTTTTTCTTTTGATTAGTTGCTCGAATATTTACTGCATTATTTATTATTATTATTATTTTATTATTTATATCACGTTTATATTTTGTGTGTGTGAAATTTGATTTTTTGTCAGCTTCCTTGGACATGATTGACGGAGGTCTAAGACCGGTGGGCAGTTTGGTTGCAAAGCAGTTTTCGTTTATGATCCGAAGTCCGAGGATTACGATTGGCTTCAGTGACGAAAACGAAAAAATGGACGTCGATTTGACATTGCAATGTAAAATGATATTTGTGTTTTGTTTGAATTTTTGATAAAAAATTTATTTGTAGTGGGTCATCGTCCGACAGGGTTGATTAAAGCTCTTTGTGCAACGCTGCGCATTGACAGTTTCGTCAACTTCTATCTTCGCAGCTATATAAATGATTACGTAATTGTAGATGGAAAAAAAATTAAACAAATGCGTCGAATAAGACTGAACCATGGATCGCTTATTCAAGTGCGTAGAAATTATGGAAAAAAATTTTTATTGAAGTATTTTGTTTTCAGATATATGATGTTGACTTGGAGCTTGAATTGGAAGAGAATTTGCGTTATGAAATCAGAAAACAGTTGATTCAAAAAATGTTGAGTGGTCGATTTTTCAGTGAAACGTTTGACATGAAACCATTGTTAAGTGATGACGACTGATAGTTATTTCAGAAATCCATTGTATATTATTATTCAAGTTATGGTAAAATACTTTTATGATTAGAAGATTCACTGATTTTGTTTTTATTATTACATTTTCTGTATGAAGTAAATATCACGTCAAAGTATAGCGACACAATTTTGAATGGTGATGATTTTGACTTGGCTGTTTCTCAATCTTATTTTCATTCGTAAGAAACATTATTTGTGATTTTATTTAAACGCAATGGAAGAAGCAGTTCGATTTTACTGTAATTTCTCAATTCTTTGAAATTCAATTTGCAAGACAGAATTTTAAATATCAACAGTGACTAGCAAACTGACAAAGAACAAATGGATAGTGAGCTTGCAACGAACAGGATGTATGTAGTTCTTGCAAACTCGAGTTCAATAAGCTGGATAGAGTTCATAGAGAAGGGGGGGGAGCGATTTTTATAATGTTTGTTTTTGAACGCTTTTCAGTTGCGAAAATCTAATCGGGTTGATTACTAGCGGCGATCCATTGTGAAATTGGTTGAATGCCATGAACATTAATCTACAAATAAAATATGTATATAGAATTTTATACAATTCTGAGAATAAATTTAACAGTAAAAATAAAATTTATCAGATCTTATCAGCAAAATATCACATTAAACTTATAATGCTTAAGTTTATTTTCAGTTGTCGTTTTTCATCACAGTTCAATCAAGAATCAATCACAAAGTGTAAATAGAAATGTTACAAACCTTTTACGTGTAAACAGAATCGTCAATAAATAAAATAAAACCAAGCCATATTACGTTAAATATTCTGGTACTGCATTACAAAAACCATACGTGAACAATGATTTGCAGGAGTTATTACTTTAGCATTAAAAACTATTGTAGTATAAAATTACCAGGAAAATGAATTCCAATAAAAAATATTTCTCACATTAATTTTAGTTAAATTTCATTGTAAGTTTTAACAATGTAATTAAAAATTATAAAGTTGTACAATTTTGCCAAAATGCAAAGTAAAATTTATTCTTATTTTATTTCACATATATTTTTTATCTAATATTTAGATAAAAATTAAAAGTACTATCATTTTAGTTGCTCTAGGATAATGATTTATCAGTGTGATTTGCTGTTTAAAAAAGTGTCGTAAGTGATATCGTAAGAAATGAATCTACTTAATTTATAATTTGAAAAAAATAGAAAATTTAATTTTATAATTTTATTTTTGATTAAATATTTTTTCTTTGATAATTTTATGGAAAGATTATATTAATTCTTGAATTAACGTTATTGTCTTGACAATAATTCTTTCGAAAAAGGTTACTGTATTTCATTTGAAATTTCAGTTTCTGATATTTTTTTTGTTTACCACCCGAAGATGCGACAGACTTCTATGTTGTATTTTGTATCAAAAGAAAAAGGAAATACAAAAGAATCTTTAAAATTCATCAATTCCGAATCGTCATCTTGTTTATTTAACAGTCAGCAGTATTCAAAGCCTAGATCCAGAACTGTAGGATCTTTGAATTGTGATGAAGATCAAATGATACTCGACGCTGGGCAAAAGGAATTTGGAAATAAGTATTGCACCATTTGCGGCATGCATTATAACCCGGATAATGGAAATGATTTTCTTTCTCACGAAAAATATCATCGTCAGATTGTGAAGCCTACTTTTTTCATGAATAAGTCTCAAGAAAGAACGGTTCCAAAAATAGTACAATTTTCGGATAGTTTTATTGGAAAGATTAATCTTTGTAAAGGTGAATCGGCAATCAAACCTTGGGTTGCTAGAATTGTACAATTCGCTTGTAATGAAATTGGATCTTCCTTTGATGAACTGTTTTCCAAAGAGTATAACTATCAGCTTTACATTTTCGTAAATGAGGGAAGAAGATTGGAAATTGCCGGTGCGTATAATGAATTGAAATTCAAATCAATTTTATCGTAATCTATTAATTCAGGCTTGCTGCTGGTTGAACATCAACATAAGGCATTTCCACGCGTGCAGTTTATGATCGATGAAAGAGAATGTTGCAGTGTTTTAATGGGCGTTGTTATGATTTGGATCGCACCGTCGTGCAGACGAAAAAGAATTGCAACGCGTTTGTTGGATTTTGCTCGAAATAATTTTCTTCTCGGTACGAATATTCAAACCAGTGAAATCGCTTTTACCGACCTCACTCCTGCTGGTTTAAAATTCGCTGAAAACTATTGCCATTCAAATATATTATTGTACCACAGAGTATGAGTGATCAATTTTTTTCATTTTTATATTTTATTTTGTATTTCATATGATGTGCTGTTTTATAGTTTTAACGGTGTTTTTTGGAAATGTTTTACAATTAAAAAAAAAAGAATTTTATATGATTGTATTTTGAAAAGGCATAATTTTGATTTTTTTTCTTTACATAAATATAATAATTGAAAAGTTATCATTATCATATCAACAAAGATGTACAATCGACTGTGCGTGTTGTTATAAGGAAAAAGAAAATTGTAATTGAAATAGTGATAATCAAGTTCGAATTTGAAAGTTTTAATTGCCGCGAAATTATTAGTGTGGAAGAAGTTGATGAATTTGTTTATTTAGTTGTTAATAATTTGACACAGTGCAGTGATTGATTGGTAAAGTGAATTATGCATGAATCATTTTTAAAAGGGCAATTTTTGAAGTCAGTGAACAACAAATGGGGCGTTTTATGTTAGTATGTTGAAATGAAATAATCTTTTAACCTACACTTCAGTGGGAAAATGAAATAAATTTCTGATTGAACAAGCAGACTTGAAAAAGAAATTACCATTTACATGAAAAAATATAAAAAAAGACAAATATTTGAAATGAAAAATTTTTTTTTTTTTCAAATTCAACGAATGATGAATAGAATTAAAAATTGTGATGAAAATTTTTTTTTTAATTTGACCAAGTTGATCAGTTTAAATTGTGCAGTGCAGGTGAGCAAGATTGGTTATTCATTGGAATAGCAAGAAAAAAAAAGAGCAGTTTTCATATTTCTCATTCTCTGCAGTGGTAATAATAATTATTGACTTGTGCATTTTTATTATGTTAGCTTTGTTGCTAGTAAGCCGACTTTTGCATGCTTGCTTTGTGCATGTGTGTGTGTGTGTGTGTGTGTGTCATTTGTCAAAAAGCGTAAGCGGAAAGGAGAGAAAAATTGAAATAAAAAAAAAACCAAAGTAGAAGAAGAAGAAGAAAAAATAGAAATAACAAAATTCTCTGACGCGTTTATTTTGCTCGATTGATTGATTTTGGTGTAAAAGTGATCAATTTTCTTCCCCTTTTTTTTCATATGCTAATCTTATTCTTTGTTATTAGTATTATTATTATTTTTCTATTTTTATAATTTTCAATAATTTCAGTTCGATTTTATGTTTGTTAAAGCCAATATTTCTTCTCTTGTTCACGGGTGTGTGAATCAGTTGTACAACCAATGCCAACGTTCATAATTTACAACAGGGAATTTGTGTTTCACCATTTGGAACGATTTCAATTTCTTTAATAATAATAATAATATTTTTTTGAAAATTCATTTCAGTTGTTACTTTCCATTGAACAGCAAAATGACGACATACGGATAATTTTGCAAGTAGAAATTTTAAAATTCTACTACACCTTAACAACAACGAACGTTCCGCTTGTTCGATTAGCTTAATTGTGCGAATAAATTTTTCAATTTAAATTGACCACATTTGTGCGTGATTTTAAAAAAAATATACATATATTTAAATATTGTTTTTTTTTAATTTATAAAATTGAAAATGAGAAAAAAAAACCAAAAATTTTCCAAGAGATCACAAAGAGAGAGAGAGAGAGAGAGAGAGAGAGAGAGAAAAAATGAAAATAAATTAATTATTTAAGGTTGAAGAAAGAAAGAGAAGAAAAGAAAAGAATGAATGAATAGAGATGAATGAAGAATGAAAATGGTGAAAATAGCAGAAAGAACAAACGTTAACATTTTGACAGCTAATTTTATATTTTTCTATTTCAATTTTTCTGCTGTGTGTGTGTGTGTGTGTGTGTTGCTTATGTGTATGCATTGTTTTTCAGTTGTTCATATTAGATAAGTTTGATTTTGAATTTTTTTTTGTTCTGCTCGATTATTATTATATTAATAATTATCATAATAATAATCATTATTATTATTGTTGTTGTTGTTGTTGTGATGCTTTATTATGGCAATTGGGACGATTAGAGAGCTAGTAGACGGCCGTTAAAGTCATCAACTTTTAAATAAATAACATCATTGTGTTGTCGTCTGTTTGATGAAACCAAACGACGATCAAGCAGCAGAGCGTTTGGCGTGTTGGTGTTGTTGTTGTTGTTGTTGTTGTTAGCTAAAAAGTTTGTGTCGTCGCTTTCTCTATGTGCTTAATTTTTGTTACATTTCCAACAGTACACCATTGCACTGCCTGCATTATTGGTCCGTGTGCAATTCTGTTATTCCTAACCAATGTCATATATATATATATATATATATATTATACAAACTTGCTCAATCTACTTGCTTATCACTATTTTGATATTTGTTTAAAATTGGCACTTTTCATCGACAACAACAACGTCTTCTTCTTCTTCAATGTTTTATTGGTTTTGTTCTGCTTCTGCGCGTTTTCCATTTTTACGTTGACGAAAAATATTTTTCAGTAAAAGCAATTTACAAGTCGACTGAAGCGAATCAGTCCTGTCTTGCTTACCGATCCGATCAACTATTGCTGAAGCTAATAGTTTAATACCACCACCACACCTACACACTTTTTCATCTTGTTATCTATCTGCTTCATTTAAATTTGGCAAGTGAATTTTTTCATGTTTATTTTTAAGCATTCTATTTGTAATTATTCTAATTTTTTAGATGGAACGACGACATTCATTTTCTGTTCAATCAGGTTAATAATTTTATTTCTATTTAATAATTTATTATTATTTTTTTATTTAGATTTTGAAGACGAAATGAATACTAACAACAACAACAATAATAATATTCAACCAGATTGTTGTACATTAGAATCTGATATAAGTGATGCAGATGAGATGCTTGATGATGAAAGAGAACAAGCAAACAACAACAGTAAGTCATTTGCAATTTTGAAATCAAATCCAACATCAACGTCGCCTGAGAATGTGATGGATGAAAGACTGAGACAATTGATGAACATTGGCAACAATGGTTGTTCGATCAACAACGCCACGGGCGCGGTCGAGGCTCAACTGATCGAATACCGTGGTCAGAAGGTGGCTGCTTTCCGCACCGACCTTGGCACGTTGATCTGCTTGCCCCAAGCTTATGAACTGTTCTTGAAGCACTTGGTCGGCGGCTTGCATACCGTCTACACCAAGCTCAAACGTCTCGACGTCACACCAATAGTCTGCAACGTGGAACAAGTGCGAGCTCTCAGATCCATCGGCGCCATTCAACCTGGCGTCAACCGATGCAAGCTGATCTCATGCCACGACTTTGATACACTACTCAAAGATTGCGCCACATCCAAGTATGCAAATCATTTCTGACACAATTTGAATATTTTTTAAATTCTAATGTACAAAACAAATGGAAATTAACTTTTCATTTTAGCAATGATATTTCTGATTTAGATGCATAATTTTCATTTCTACTCTTCTTCTTCTTCTTCTCTTCTTGCTATTATTGCATTACATTTTACATTACCATTTGAAAATGTTCTATATAAACAGATACATCCGAGAAATGGAAACATACATAAAATGTAACAAACAACGATTCTTATCAATGCACTCTTCAATTCAAGCCTATTCAAAAAAGAATGGCATATGACATTTGTTGTTCAAGTTTAAATTTATTGGACAAGTTGGAAAATTAATATTTTCATTTTAATCGAATTAACATTTTACAATTTTATAATCATATATAAATAGACGTGTGTGTGTGTGTGTATGGAGGGGCAGGCAGACTGTAGAATATTATAAAATTTTTATTTTTTTTTCTTCTGCAACTTTCAACAGATTATCACTTTTTCGTAGGCAAAAAAGAAAAGTAAATAAATTAAACAAACAATTGATAATGCATAACAATTATAATATTTCCCAATAGTGCGTCAAATTTCAATTTTATTTATTTCAAACTATTATTATTATTATTATTATTATTATGCTTATTTTGGTTTGGAAAAATTATCACATTTTAATTATTTATTTTATTGTTGTACAAATTTTTTCTTTTCCTTCTATTTTCCAGATTTGATTTTTTCCATTATAATATTTTTCTACTCAAAAATAATTTCATATATGAATTTCAAGCTGAACATCTGCCATGAAATTGATAAATATTTTATATTCATTTATTGATTTTTTTTTTGAAAAAGAAATGAATCTATTGGACAAATGTAAAAGCTTTGTTCTTTTCAAAAATGCCAATGGAAGAAAAATTTTCAAATCATGATGCAAGAATGTTTTCTTTTAAATTTAATTTATTAAAAAGTTTGTTTTTTTAAATTTTGTTTATTATTTGTATTTGATTAATTATAATAGAAAATATTTTTGAAATAAAGAAAAACCAAATTTCAAATCATGGTAATATTTAAATTATGAAAATTGTTCGCTTGTGTATGTGTAACTATTGCTTGCATAATCAACTGTACAGGAGCAGAAAATTTTTATGAGAAAAAAGATGACAACTGTATTTTTTCCCCTTTTTTCACATATGAACACAGTGAAAAGAGCAAATGTGTAACTTGTGTTTGGCATTCACAATAGAAGGGGGATTATTTGTATTAGTTTGCCTTTTCATTATTGTTGTAGTATCATTTTAAAAGTTCAATTAAAACGACATTTTAATGGCTTTTGAGAAATTTTTTATTTTTATTTGACAAAATCATTTTTCTTTTTTTATTAAATTATTTTTAACTTTTCGATGAAAAATATAAATCATTCCATTGTGTCGTCTGCAGGTGACAAACTATTCATCAGCTATAAAAATTTTATTATTTAATCAATTGATTACTGATATAATTGACACAAATAATCATTTCATTCTTTATATATACATATATATATATATATATATTTGTTTGTTTGTTTTAATATTTGAAATTTAAATATTTACTTTAGTGTAAATGGGAAAAAGGTTTTTTCATTTGCATCTTTGCAACTTGCAGATTTTGTATTCTTTTTTTTTTTGCTATTGAAAATTGAAAAATTTTACAGATTCTATCTTTATAAATAATGCAACAATTTTTCAAAAAATCAAAACTTATCACTTTGTGAAAATAAATATTTTTTTCAAGTTCAAAAATGTACAACATTTAATTTTTATCAAAACATTTTTTCACAAGTTTATTTCACATTTTTCTACATTAATTTACATATATATATATATATATATATATATATAAACATATAATGTAACTTTTACATATGTACAAAAAATATTGATATTGATGTTTTTGTCAATAATATGTATTATTCTTTTTGAAATACATTTATAATGAAATTGGAAAATAAATCCAGTAGGAATTCTACTTGATGATATAATATGATATGCTTGGCAATGATGGAAAATAATTTTAAAAAGAATAATTGCATTTTAAAAACGTTCTGACAATTTGTATGTAATTCATATATTTTTCTTCTACTTTATCTACTTGTTTAATTGACATTTTATTAATTTTTCATTCACGTTTCAACATTATCAAATAAGAAAAATTTTATCATCACTCCACACACGCACACACATACACACACACACACAAGAACAAATATCAATAAAATTGCAAGAATACCAAAATCTGTTGTAATATTTGTTCTTCTTTGTTGGTTTAATTTTCTGATTTAGTTCTCGTCCTGGTCGACCGCCGAAACGAAGCAATTCTGATGCCTTGTATCATCAGTCACTTTTGCCTGATTCATTGGGTTCAGAAAATTCTTACACCACTATCAACCAACAAGCAAACACTTTGAATGAAAAGCAGATGAAATTTAACGGTAGTTTAAATAATATTTTATTAAAAAAAAGTATTTTGAACAATATTATCATGATACAAGAATTGGATATTGTTTGATTTAAATTTATCCATTCTCATATTCAAAGAATTGATGTGATTCAGATAAGAAATCACCTAGGGGGCACCCAGGTTTGAAAATTGGGGACCTCTCGATCTGCAGTCGAATGCTCTACCACTGAGTTAATTGAGATGACTTCTCAATTTTTTTTAAATTTTATTTCGAATGAATTTTCTCATCAGTTCTACTGTTTTTTTTTTAAAATTGATATAATATTATCCATATAAATCGAATTCATTTCTATTTTTAATTTGTTGCTTTGTTCACTTTCTGAAAATGTAACAAGTTGAATTTTGTCTTCAAATTACTTTAGATAAAAATAGTCATGGAGTGAATAATTCCATGGAAAATAGAAACGGCCCGCATGGTCAAATGACAAGCATGCTTGGTGTTGCATCTTCACAAATCAACAACAGCCTTTTTCCATTTCTGCCGATGACACCTCAACAAATATTTCTGACTCAAATGTTGGGCAACAATATGGTGCAAAATCCATTTTCTGTCGCTTCAACGGCCGCAGCAGCGGCCGCCAACGCACGCTCTTGGACAGACATTGAAGCACTAATTTTGGGAAAATCCAATTCAGAAAGAACGTAAATCATACTTCTTTTTTTTTACAGCATTTATATGCTAATTTCTTCATATTTCATCTCTGCGCACAGATTTAGGAAAACAACAAATCAAGAAAGCCAACTTGTCGATGATGGTGAGAATTCTAAATTTTTAACAACAGGTGATTTGAACAATTCTTCTCCTATTGCCGTATTCAGTTTATTTTAATTATATTGATCAAATTATTAACAACAACAATAAGCATGAATAATAAAAATGAATAAAGATGTACATTGTAGTTTGTAGTTTAGACCTAGCCCAACGACAATCCACTGCTGCAGAAGAAGAATGTTTCTCTGTTAACAATAATTATACAATAGAAAATCTTTTGATCAGTGCATCTGGAATGATGGAGCTGGCTTTAGCAACAGTACGCAGAGTTGATAGTCAACAACAAAAAGATAAAAGTTAGTTCTTATAAACTGTACACTAAAAACCATTTAAAACTACTCTTAAATATTTCACATTATTCATTTGATATCATATGAATATATTTTATTTGTTGCACTTGTAAATTTCACGTTCAATAGTAAAATCTTTTCTAATTAATTTACAATTCAAGATGTTATATTCTTCATCATTTAAAAAAAAATTACACAATTTTACTTTGATTTTACTCATTTTGAGATTAAGGAAAATTAAATTTTTAGTGGAAATGCTTAAAGCATTGGAAACTGAAAAAAGAAATCGAGCTCATCTTGAAAATCTACTGAAAGAAAAAGAACAATCCGAAAGTGTGTTATTATGTTTTTATTAATCATTTTATCTTATATTTTAAAATTTTAATAAATTATTTTATTTATTTATAAAATTGTAATATGTTATTATGATTCAATTTTTAATTTTTTGAATTTTAAATTTAAGAATGAGATTAGCCAATTCTTAATACAAAAAGAAAAGACGTGAAATATTATAAATTATACCACATTTTTTATTTAAATATTTTTATAGCATTTTGAAATTATAATGATTTTATTTATTTTTGTTTAATTTTAATGTAGAAAATATAAGTTTTATTATTTAAATTTACATAATATATGTTAGAATGAAATTTGCTTTTAGAAATTAATGCAAAATGTGTAAAGGAAATGAAAGCAACGATTGCTGATTTGCAACTTCGTTTGTCTGTCTGCACGCAGGCTTCCAATGATTCAAGCATTGCTCAAACATCTCCAGTCAGTAGAAAAGGAGAAAATCATCAATCACATGTTCATCTTAACTTTATTCAACCATCTAGCGATATTGACACTTGCTCCATTTCCAATGGTTCAGATTCATCATCTTAACGGGTTCTTTGTATTCATTTAGTTTAAATAGTATTTCAAAAGTTATTCCATGTGCAAAAAAGTGACTTTCTGTTTCAATATATTTTTCATTGAAGTGTATTCTATTTCATAGCTTCAAAATACATCCGACACATATTTCCTGGAAAATAATGAAGCAACTGTTGGTGTTTTACTAATTTTTTGTAATAATATTTTGCTTTTGGTGTTGTTGGTGAACTGATATTCTTCATTTGCAAATTCATTGTAACTGCTGAAAAATCAATAAACCTACCATTCGTTTACTTCAATACTAGTATTGTCATTTTTTTTTCAATTAAATACTATCATTTTCAAATTATTTTTTCCTTTCATTATTTATAAGCTTTATAAAGCTCAACATATTACAACTAGCAAAAAAATTTACCAATAAATAATATAATAGTCATCAAAGTACTATAAGTGCATTGTTATACAGCAACCAATGTCATTAAAACCTTAGCGTAATGTGGATTTATATAATAAAAATTTATACAAAATTTATCACTGAAAAATATACTATTACTATAATATATTTCATTCTTACTTCATATTGAAAATTTGATCACATATACAACATGGGGGTATAGCTCAGTGGTAGAGCATTCGACTGCAGATCGAGAGGTCCCCGGTTCAAACCCGGGTGCCCCCTGAAATTTTACGACACTAATTTTCAAAAACTTGCGCAAATTTTCAATAATTCCTATTATTAAAAGTTATAATTTCGAAGAAACTTCCTGAAAAACCAAAGTTTTGCATTCTATTAATCACAAAGTAAATATTTGTGTATTTGTGATTTCAACAATATTTGCCTGATTTTCAGTTTACTGTATCAACTGTATACTGTATGTTATTGTTTGGATTTTGTGTGTTAAAAAATAGAAAATTTCTCACCCATTTATGTTTTGCATGGTACTGCTACCAAGCGGGTACTCAGTTCACAGCAAATGATGTGAGCAATTTAAGCACCGCTGAAATACAATCCACTGTTGAAAATTCATATTTTTTTGTTCTACGAACCCAATTCAATTTAGTGATTGTAGTTGGTCTGGTTTTGAAGATGTAATTGGAAGCGAAAATGACACTGATGCAGAGTCGTTGGATGTCAGCTCCGAACCTGAACCGGACCCAACGTATAGCGATTGGGCAATGTAACACTTCAAACAGTTGCTCTGGTTTGACGGAGACCAATGCGTGGTTTATCTTCCTTTGAAGAATCGATTCAGGCTCGCTCCCTAATAACTCTGACCAAGCGAAACGTCTTCTCAGAAAGCTCTCCGAGAATGATCTAAGAGTATAAAGAAAAGAAAATATTCGACGCTCGTATGTGGAAAATGGCTGGACTGAGGCGGTTGAAAGCCAGGCCAGTCTGTGTGGACAGATTTGGTACTTGCCCAAGCATGTGAAGTGAGGAATAGTTAAGTCGTTTTCGATAGTTCACCGCTCCAAAATGGAATGCATTGAATGGCTGTCTGGAGACAGGGCTGATATCAAGAAATTGTATCAGCTCTGCATCCACAAGGAAGGCAGGGATATGGAGCTGAAGCAGTTCAACTTGTCATCAACGTGTGATCAAAATGTGTTGACTTGTTCCCCTTTTTCTCGTCGATCAACACCTTACGTGTGAGTACATGTCCATCTCTACCACTTGTCTGCGCAGAGGAGGTTCTCCAGAACATATACATCGACGACCTTGTGCTCAGTTGTGAGTATCTGTAGGCAGTCAAGATGTTTTCCGCTCATTGACAGACTCTAATGGCTGAGATGGGTCCCAGCTGTGCAAAAATGGTTGAGCAATGAGACGCCAGCGCTCGACTTGGTTCGTGAAGAACACGGTCTCTAACTTGAAGGGGTTTGTGCAACGGAAAACCCTCTGCATCTATTACTACTGGACGGATTACTCCTTGACTTTCCGTTCGGTTGAAGAATTGTCGGCAGATGAACGAGATCTAGACGGCAGCTGTAACTGTGGTCCGCTTAGCGTGAGTGGGATGCTCGTTTATTTCAGCGTAGACTAAGTATCTTTTAGTCAGACTCAGGTTGATCAGACCCTACTATGAACGGCAGCTGCATGCTAGGACCTACCATTCATTGACGTTGATGAGACAGCTTATTTGGGTGCTGTATGGTTTCAGCCCAGTAATGCAGGTTCTTTGAAGCGGTATAACATGCCATCGGGCCATTTTGGCCTCGGATGGAAGATGCAGAACTGTTAATGGTCATTGAAAGCGGTATAACATGCCATCGGGCCATTTTGGCCTCAGATGGAATATGCAGAATTGTTAATGATCAATGAAAGCGGTATAACATGCCATCGGGCCATTTTGGCCTCGGATGGAAGATGCAGAACTGTTAATGGTCATTGAAAGCGGTTTAACATGCCATCGGGCCATTTTGGCCTCGGATGGAAGATGCAGAACTGTTAATGGTCATTGAAAGCGGTATAACATGCCATCGGGCCATTTTGGCCTCGGATGGAAGATGCAGAGGCTTTTTCTGGTCATTTATGCAGATCTATCTGCAGGTTACCACTTTTGGTATAATATAGTCACTTTTTAAGCCAATATGAGTGGTTCCACTACTGTTTGCGAATAGATTTCTGAAAATGATGATACCAAGTCACAGTTCAACGACATTACGTTGGCTTTAAAAGATAAATGTTCCAACAAAAGATAGGTAATTGGCCAAGCAACAGAGATATTCGCCGAAGTGATTGGAATCCCGACATCAGCGGAAGGGTGAATGACAAGAAAGAAAACTATTGCCCATCACGATAATCCTTCTCCTGGAAGCAGCTGCACCATTGTTTTGGAATCTATCACCAATGGTTGGGGAATGTACAAAACGATAGCAGAATGTTGCTTGATTTTTAACACAAGGTATTGCATGTGCTTTTATTCAGGTTGTTTCTTTTATCATTTTTTATTTGGATAAACGGTAAAGCATTTTCTCACAAATTTGTATTGTACATGATACTGTTGTAAGCGAGCACCCAATTTAAGGCAACTGAAGTGAGCGGTTTAATTGTGCGCTAAAATATAGTTCACTGTTTTAATCAGTCGAAGTCTGTTTTTACAAATTATTTTAATTTCTTTTTCTTACCATTTTTTCATTATATTTTACAAATTGTGTTTCTAAAGTCATTTCTGTCAGTCCATGATATGAAGGAAAATCATCAAAATCAAGAAAGCAGAACTAAGCCCAACTTTATTATTTATTCTTGCTACACAACCAACACTCAGTAAAAGTACTGTATAATTATATGTAACTGTGTTAATTGATAATATAATACGTTAATTTTTGAACTACAGGAAATATTTAACTGGAATATTATTGAACTACAGGAACTATGTAGTAGTGATCATGATAAAACAACAAAATTTACAGAGAAAGAGAAATATCATGCAATTAATTGTGATTTTGTTGAAAACTAATTGTGATTAATATTCAGATTATCAAACAACGCTACACATTAAAGATGAAAGATTGAAACATTTTATTTCTAGTAACTTCAGCTAATTCCCATCGAGAGAATAATCAATCAGTTTACAAAAGAGAATTGTATTATTTAATGAAGTTATCAATGATGTGAGGAAGAAATTTGAAAAAATAAATCTATATCATGGTAATGAAGGCTCATATCTTATAAGAAAACCTTTAAGTTTTTTGTCATAAAATCAATTTACTTTTGTGAGATTTATTTCTTTGAGCTATTTATTCTTGTTACATTGGTGCTATCTAAGTCTAAATGTCTTTAATTTAGACAGTTTAATAAATCATACCTGAGTCGGCTTAAAGCAAACTTCCTGCTGCATTTACATGAGCATTCTGTCTCTTCACATAACTTCATTTTATTGTCTTTAGCTCGATATTTTTATGAATTTTCAAACAGGTTTTACTTTTTACGACTAAACACTGAACTAACAAGTTGAAATTGTATGCATTATGTCGAGACTTGCTTAATAGTAGATCCTTCTAACGTGCTAATTGCTGCACTGTAACTGCAACTAATTTCATTTCTTTTAATACGCATTCTGTGGTATATGGTTCGTTCCAAGTAGCAGATTATCCTTTTTCTGGCATTCCATTGTCATTACCATAATTTTTGTCAAATAGACTTAGCGTAGGCTATATCTGGGCGCGTAGGAATACTAAATTACAAAAGTGATATAATTAAATTTTTAAACGATACTTTTGGCAGTCCTGTCACTTTTTCTTTAGTTTTAGAGCACATTTCCTTATAGGGCATTCAGTTGACATCTAGTGGTATGCTTAATGGTTTAAAATTGCCCATCTTGAAATTCCTTTGTGTACTTTTGTCAAAAGTCTTCTATATCTCCTTGTGCACTTTGTTTGAATTCGATTTCAAAACAGTTATGGATTTTCTCACATTATTTTGATTATTATTTTCCTATCCTTTTTCTTATATCCCATATTTTCTCATGATTTCCCAAAGCCTTGATTTTCTTTCCATTTTCTAGTGTGCGTTTCAACGTACATTCAACAGAAAGCATCAGGAACTTCATCTGAACCAACTTTAAACCAACAAAGTAGTTGTCGATGAATGTAATAAAATATGGTAGTTTTGTTCTTTAGGTGGAACTGTTTCACATCAATCCAGATATGTCCATGTGAATAGCTTCTCAAGCATCCTTGCTTCCGTTTGAAGCCCGTTTAAGCAATGAGGCTGGCATAAGCTTCCTCTTAGCGTACATTTATCATCGATTGGAAATTTCTGATTTCTAATTTTGATTCCACAGATTTCTTTGCAAGTTCAATAAATGTTTTCTTATTTACGTGTCGAAATCCATTGGATTTGGTTCTAAATTTCAGTTTGAATATTTTGCTTTTATCAGTGGCCGCAACTTTAGATTTTTCTTGTACATAGCTGACGTTTTCTACGTTCAATAATTATCGTTTAATTATTACAGTTTTGGATTTTTTAGAAATGTCCTTTTTGAATATTACATCAAAGACGTGATCATATCTGACAACTTTATGCGCAGATCAGGAACAATTTAAATATTGTTCAGCTTTATGCTTCTTCCTCCACCATCTGAAATTTTCTTCCATCCATCACCATCATCTTTTGCCAATGAAACCATGCCTATGTGCCTGCTATGTCAAAAGTTTTTCAGTAACGATGCCATGAAGCCTTGAAAGATGAAAGATCACCTCGAAAGGGTTCACATTAATAAGAAAAACAAAGATATTGAGTTTTTAAGATGCTGAAAAAAATCAGAAATTAACCCAATTTGAAGGCGTTTTTCAAAGCGCCTGGTATTGTTGATTGTGAAGGAGGACTGAAGGCATCATACAGCATCTCCTTTAATATAGCAAAGAAAGCACTGTCGTATTCCATTGGTGAGGAGATCATTATACCAGCTATTAAAGAAGTGATTGAAACTGTTATGAAGAAAGACTCTGAACCTGNAGTTTTTGTTTGCCAATTATCTTAAAGGTGATGCAAAAGGTGAGACAATTTTTCGATGCTTAGAGGATTATTTGAAGGAACACAATGTTCCCCTCAGGAATATTACTGCAGTGGCTACCAGTAGTGCAAGAGCCGTCACAGAGGATTTGTGACCTTACTCAAGGAAGTGGTTCCTGATGTACGCACGGTTCACTGTGTATTACACAGACATCATCTTGTTGCTATGAATCTCAGTGGTGAATTGCATGCTGCCTTAAAAGTGTGTATTAAGGCAGTCAATAAAATTAAAGGGTAACCGATGAATTCCCGACTATTTGCAATGTTATGTGAAAAAAATGATGACTTGTTGCTGTTGTTGCTTACAAAGACTTGTTAATTTGTATCACTCGACTGTGGAGTTTCTTGCTGATGTGGACCAAACATTATGTGAGGAATTGAAGAAATGTAAGAACCATCTGTTTTATTTGGCAGAGTTGTATTCAAAATTCAATGAAATACAGAAACGTCTGCAAGGAAAAGATGTCTCAATTATTCAAGCACGAACAGTGCTAATAGGCTTCCAAGCTAAAATAGGCCTATTTAATTCTTTTTTGGCACGACGAGATTTTAAGTACTTTGCAAATTTACAAAATCTGGAAGAATTAGCAGATGTTTCAGACCGTGACATGGAGATATACATCAATTACCGGCTCATTAGTCGTTGTTGTGATGAGTTTTGTTTGTTGTCGCGAACCTAAATTTTACTGGTCGTCATTGTAATGCGTGCTATTTATCAAATTTTGATTTCTTTTTAATGGTCACACTTTTTTATTCTAAGCTTTACTATTTATCTTCTGTATATATATATGTATTAAAAAATTACTATTTTATGATATTCATTTGATGAAATTAATTACAGTTACTTATTTAATGAAATTCATTGAAATGATGAATCCACGTGATCTTTCTTACTAATAGCATCCGTAACTTCTAAATTTATACACATTGCACCCCTGCAGCGTATTTTAATCTTCACCAAAGTAAACTAATATTTTATAACAATGGACACATGTTGTACACTGATAATATTCTTTGGAACATCCACACAATATTTTTTCTGTTTGCGGGGTATGCTTCAGTTTATATGCCCTTCCTTCAAAAACGAGGAGCAATCCACCGCAACTGTTGCTTACAAAGCGCAATTCAGAATTATCATACGTAAAGATAACAAAGAATACTAAAGAAAAAGAAAATTTTCTTCTAATTGAGACCTTAAACATTGTTCATAGAAATGTCATGCATTCTGATTTTGGCACGGGGCCCGTTTGACATTATAAATGTCAAACCTCTCCTATGGTTTTTAACTGAATTTTTTGCTTGTTCAAATTCCTTTTCTCGATTGAATGTCCACTTCCAGGCAAGATGTAGGAAAATCGATAATCTGTTTGAAAAATCTGGAATCTGGCGCAAACAGTTTTAATTTATCCACAAATGGCACACCAATGTTGCATCACATGCAATAGCACCCCGCACGGAAAGATTTTCCTGTTAACCAATGGATTTTTATTATTGAACTTAGAAAAAGTTTATATGTCACTTTGAGCAAATGAGCTATGTAAAGGATCAAGGTAATGAAGATTATAAATTACACGGCACAGTTTGAACTTTTACTTGCTTATGTTACAGCTAAGCAGTCCACGGTCGTGTGAAGATATGTATTCTCGAAAGACACATGTGAATGCACATATGAAGAAATCAAAAAGATTTTCGAACTGTTGTATCAACCAAAAGTGAACGTTTTCATAGCTCGAATGGAATTTGGTAAAATCAGCAAAAATTCAACGACTAACGAAAGAAGGAATTGTGGAACCTGGGGACCCAGCACCCTGTAACGCCAGTAGAATGGACAACATCAATTGCCTGCGTAGACAAAGGAAATGGTAATGCACTCATTTTTAAAGATTTCAGAGTAACTACTAGAAAATGGTTGTGCTTTTTCCAAAATTATGTAAACTGTAGGACTGTTAGTTGGTGAAACTCAAGAGCAGGAGCTGCATGCAGGTGATCGATCAATCGAACTGCTTTTCAAGTATTCCATTCTACAAGAAGGAGCATCGTCAAAAGGATGATCGCGTTCAAGCGTATCTCATTTGCGGAAGAGCAGTAATCCTTGCCTTCCAACAAAGTTGAATCAGCTTCTCAATAATCTGGTCGAACCGGCGACACCATTAATGAATGTACGTTTAGATATCATAAATAAAGCAAAGACACTGCTAGCTTGAAAAGAGAAGCAACGTGTGTGGTTTCACATACATGGTGGTGAAAGCAGTTCATCTGGAATTTGCGCTGGACATGACCATCGACGGCAAGCTTCCCAGCCAGTTGCTACCTATTTGTTTTACTGTAGTAGTAGCAGTAGTCATGTATATGTGTGCGTGTTTGGTATGTTTTTTTTTGATGAATAAAAATGTCAAAATGAATAAGATTATCTATCATAAGTTGCTGAAATTTATTTTGATTCCCAGTGAGTAGTTTAATAAAACTGCCACTTTCAGCTAGCACAAAATTAAGCAGCTAATATTACTCTTGATTTAAGCAAACTGCAGCAAAGCAAGCATTTCACAATTATTGTGTATTGCAATGTCAATCAGCACATCAGTTTTACAAAATTCTTTTCATATTATTTATATATTTAAATTCTCACGTGATTCACGTTGAAATAAAATACAGAAGAAATTAAAACGTATTCAAAATGTCGCCGCATTCACTAATGTGAGAAATCAAATGTCCGCATCTTTGTCGTTTGAAATAGACGGGACAGTCCAATGATGTGCAGCTTTCGTTGACCATTGCAGCAGGGTTGTGCAAAATGTTGCTGCACGCATAGCATGGTCGAATCAAACTCGAGCAACACAGTTGCAAATGTTTTTGCTCTTTCAAAATGCACAAACAACTGTTCAAAGAATCTTGTCTGCAACTGCTGCAAACGGACAAAGTTGTTGGCATTTTACAAACAAAATAAGCATTGATTGGAAAATATTGTGACAATATTAGCTGCCCCCTTCTATCCGTTTCTGAAACCACAAATCAGTAAAGTTAAGCAGAGCAAAATTTACTCACACTTATTCTACCGTAAAACAAACGATCGCGTTGTTCTAATCGACTATAGTGGATACGTTTTGGCATCCGTTCAAACCAACAAAACGCGTCGTGACCAAGCATGTTGAAACATCGATTCAAAGCTGGTGAAATTTGACGAACAATATAATTAATTACATTTAAATTCCAAAAAAAAGGAAGAAAATCCTTATCAATGGGATGCTGAATTTATTTTCGAATTTGCTTTTCAAATTTATCTGAAGTGGCAAGCTCAGAGTTAAAAAAAAATACAATTTTTATTTAAATATTTTTTCGGTAGCTTGTTATTTTTATTTTTAGCAAAACGCTCTTTATTCCAAAGTTTCAAATTAAGAAGTTGAAGTTGTTACAATTTTTATTTCACCACTATTCACTAAAGGACACATTTTATTCTACAATTC
Organism: Trichinella papuae; assembly: GCA_001447755.1. Classification (NCBI taxonomy): domain Eukaryota; kingdom Metazoa; phylum Nematoda; class Enoplea; order Trichinellida; family Trichinellidae; genus Trichinella; species Trichinella papuae. The sequence goes on along the minus strand of JYDO01000116.1, from coordinate 65,386 downwards.
AGCTTAACTTCCGGGAAATGATATTTCGGCTTGTTATTTATTATTTTTTTCAAATATTCTTGTAAACAAAAGCTTTTCACTATTACTTACTGTAAGTTTGGATTGTCTGCAAGCGATGAGCTGACGGTAATGACGAAATTGCATGCAACAGGACAGAACTGACAGGTCGAGAAGAAAAAAACATTATAATAATAATAATAGCACACGTTGCCAAAGAAGCCAGAAAATAGCACGTTACATTACAACAGAGCTTAATTTCTTGCCAGCAAAATTGCTTAAAAGTTAGATCTATTTTGCAATTATATTCCTCACAAATCTGTTTTCAAATTCAAACCGGGCCAAAACCCAAAATGTAAGTAAGTAAGTAGAGCTTTTTACTTTTTACGATTACAATGCTGCGTTAACTTATCATACACCAGAAAGAGAGTGTAATTTCAGTTCTTGAAAACAATTTCCACAAACTCAGTAAGAATAATGTAATAAAAAAATAATAATGAAAATTTATAACTTCGATTTCACTGTGATCATCTTTTTGAATACTTTCCCAACAGCATGGCTGCCCTCACGACGCAGATAAATTGGAGCTGACAAAGCGTAATACGCATATGGCAAACGTACAATCCAATATTTCGAGGATTCAAGTTGAATATCATCTATGCCGGTGTCGAAAATGATTGACTGGGCATTTTGAATTTGTATACGAGGTTGAATCTGGACAACAACTGGTGCTTTAGGAGTGACCACATGAATCCTCATCAACTGTCCCAAGTAGAACGGTCGATTGGAACTAAATTAATAAACTTATTATTCATCTTCAAAAAATCAAAAACAAAACAAATAAGACGTATAATGTTTAAAAGTTTATGAACAAAAAAAATATACTAAAAGTAAAAATGCATCATACTGTTTGTTTTAAACAATAAAGAAGAAAAACAAAAAAAAACACTTTATATACCGACAGCTGCAAGGGAACATTAACGGCATGTCATTGTCTAAAACTGCTTCTGCATCATCCTGCAAATGTACTTCAACAAATTATCAATACAAAGTGTGAAATCAAAAGTCAACATACAGCTGGTCCATACGGTCCGCTATGTTTCAAAATTTTATCCGGAGACTGCATCATAAAACGATGTCCACGAGAGCATTCATATTCGAAACCAACAAAAACTTTTACATGCACTAAACCTTCACCTGAATAATCAAGTTTCACAAGTGAAGTTGATAAATCAATAAGCAGAACAATTTGTGTACCGTTTTTTATTGCAGATGGTTTTTTGCTAAAATATGACATTCGTTTTGAATAACTAGCTGTTGTGTTCATCCAGTCTTGCCATTTTTTCACATCCACAGCAACATTCACATTCCACGGCAATAAGTAATTGCTACCTCTAGTAAAATTAGGCTGATCTCGAATTCCTGATAATAAACAAAACATACACATTAGTTTAACATGCAAATAAATAATCGTTCAGTTATCTTCAACCACACCATTCATCCTACTTTTTTCTTTTACCCTTCTGCCTTCTCTTTCTGATCCGTTGAATAGAAATAGTTAAATTGAGTTTGCATAACAATAGTTAATAGCAATTAAAAATCAATTAAATTTAAATAAAAAAATTCATTTACAATTAACATAAAAATGGGAATTTTAACAAATCAATTAGAATTGTGCAGCAAATAAGTTAACCGATCAGAAAAAAAAGTTGAGTAGAAAGAAAAGCTAGGAAAAGTTAGGTGGGTAAAGATGACTTGACGCAATGGAACTCATACCGTGAGCGTGTGTATACAAACTGGAAGAACCAATACAAGTGACAGCCCAAGATGGAAATACTGGAAGAGCATCTGGTGGAGAGCGATTAGATGGCAAACCCCAATAATAATTTTTGCCTGCCGTAGAACCGAGCAACTTTCTTTCAACATATGCGGCGTCGAAATCAAACTTCACTTGCGTATGACGTAAACAACTTTCTGATATATCATCTGTGTCATCGTCATTTTCTGCATCATCTACATCATCTGCATCGTCAACTGTACAATTTTCATCATTTTGATCCATTTCTTCTGTCAATTCATGACTGTCTTCTATGGAAAAAGCTTCTGCAGCCTCTAACGAATCACTTGTAGTAGTGATAGTAGTAGTAGACGTTGTTGTTGAAATCAGTCTCACTGCACGGCGACGACCAACAGACGCCGGTTCTAAAGAATGCCTATCCTCAGAGCTGCTTGATGAAAATTTTTCCTCTTTTTCAAAGTTATAAGCTGGTAAATTATCACGATCTGGAAGTAACATGTCCATTTCCATATTCTTATCTAAAATTTATCAATTTAAAATTAAATATTACGATAATTATAAGAAAAACATCATTACCGTCTGCTTCGTTAGAGGAATCACTTGAAGCCAATGGTACTTGCAATATTTCTGATGAGCAACAAATGGGCGACTCCATACAACCTGCTTCAGGTAATTCTCCATCATAAATCGTGAATTCAAACTTCTCCATCTGCATACAACACGTGAACAATTCATTTTCTTCATAAAATCCATAATTTGCAGATAACAAATCAAACGGATCGGCACGAGCTGATTGCTTATGTCCACAATTGCATGTACTGATATAATTTAGACTTCCAATATGAGGCATAACTGGTAATGAACTACCTTCTTCCAACTCGCTAGTTCTGTGCTGCTAAAACAGAAAATAAAAATTGAAAACTTCAAATAAATTTAAAATTGCAAGAAGAAAATTTTAATCATGTTTTTTGTGTAATTCAAAAAATTAAAAGCAGAACAAATATTGAACACAAACTGGATTCATGCAAATGTTTCCTGTAACGCTGATTGCTTCGCACTGTTGTCGGCCAGCTTTCCACGTTTCTTCACAAGATGTCTTCAACGCTTCGATGGTTTCCTCCAAAAATAGTCCACGAGCTTCTTGCTTTAAAACAAGAATAGCCTGCGCCAACTAAAATTTCAAATAAACAACAAAAACATTCCACTGAAAATGCTTACAAACCACCTTGCTTAAATGTTCTGATTTTGGATAAAAATCTGGCAAACCTTTTTCATATGCATCCTTTGCTAATGGAAGAGCTCTGTCGCACAGTCTGTAAAATTTTTGTATAAATATAACAAATAAATTTCAAGTAAAATTGTAAATTATAAAATACTCTCTAGACAAAACAGTATCAACATCCAAATGTTCAGCAAGTTTTTTAGCCAACGTGCAATTTGCACGGTTAGTGATCATATTTTCATACAATTTTGATGCAAACTGGAGAAAAAGTTCCAAATTAGGTACCTAAATCAGAAATCATGTTTAAAGTGAAATATTTCACCACTTCCAACCCGTCATTTTTCCTTGAATTGCATTTTACGTGACTTAATAAACGCTCTCAATTGAATATAGTTCGAAAAAGCAAACCTGAAATACGAAAGTCGAATCGATACTGTCATCATTATCAAAATCATTTGCCACTGCATCAACATGATTTAACAAAAAATTTCGAAAATCATCGTACGCTGGGCGAGAATCATCATCCCGAGCTAAAGTAAAGCATAACGTAACAAAAAACATTAGACCGTATTATCAAAATTCATACACGTAAGATCCTGTAAAGTTATAGGCTGTGATGTGTTTAGCCATAAATTCATATTTCGTGCAATGTTCCAAAGCGGATCGCATGGTTCTTCGGCAGAAGGAATAATAAGCACAAATCTTTCCTTTTCAGGAAAACTAAATGCCATATCTTTCTTTATATACGTTGTATGTGCCAGACGAACGTTATCAAAAACATCAAGAATCATCATTTCAGTATTCACCTCCATTGTGTTGTATGTAACCTTGAAAAACAGCATATAAAAATAACCGATGCTAATTAGAAATAGAATTCAATTACTTGTTTTGCTTCAAATGTACCATCAGGTCTCATGAACTTAGGTGCTCGAGCAGAACAGAACAGCAATCTAGGAATAGCTAAACGACTACTATAAATAAAATCTTCGCAAGCACCAGCGAAGTTTTTCAAAATTTCTGAAATATCGTTCTTCCAAATTTGTCTAAAAATCAATTATGAAAAAAAAGTCCTGCACTATACACTGCATTACCTGTACCAATTGGCGTTACGAAACAATCGTAGAAAATTCATATCAAAATCACATGTCGGATGATATAACTTCAAAAATTTAAGCAATGTTAAAACTATTTCCTCACAAAACATTGGCAATTTTGTGCTCAAATAAAATATGCCGTCATGCAAAAAGTTATTCAACTTTTCAATGAAGCATTCATAATTTAAAACAACTTCCAAGTAGTTATGAAAAATAAATCAATGTTAATTTTCATGCTCGAAATATTCATGCAGTGCAATGCAAAACAAAACAGCTATGTGCCACAATTATACACATGTGTATATGTGTTCAAATTTATACAAGATAAAAATTTTTATCAAGCATTTCTTACCAAAATAACATGAGAAACCATTAACAGATATGCTACAAATGTAGTGTATTCTAATTCCATATCAAACGACCAGGAATTAAAATTCTATAAAAGTTACGATATAAATTAAATTTACTAGTAAAATGAGAAAAAACACGACATTTTCTATTTGCAAAGAAAACTTGTTAAGATCATTCGGGCCAATCAACCGCAAAAGAAGAATAGATAAATCATAATCAAACGCTGCTTCAATGCAACAGCTTTTGTACTTCTTCGTACATGGAAATAAATCTTTCCCAAAAGCTTGATTAATAAATTTAGAAATGTCCCAGTGATCATTCAGACTACTCTTTCCAATGATGCCAATCACATAAATTCGGTTCTGATTAGGTATTAATCTAAAAATTTTCAATTAAATTTCACACAGTAAAATAGAATCATATAATTTATACAATATCAAAAAAATGCAGATTCAATGATATTTAATTATGAATCATGAGATTAACTGTAAAATCTATATTTAACATACTCGTTGTGAGAAATTTCATCAAACCAATCTTTCAAATCCATCTCTTTACTGTTTTGAAATTGAAAATTAATATCGCTCCACCCAGACCTGTTCTTCCAATGCAATCTATAAATTAATTTGAAAAAATCATAATTATAAACAGCATGGAAAACTTCTGGTAAACAAATGAGATAATTTAATCAATTAAATCAGCAGCATGTAGATAAAAAAAAATTAACTGAAATATATTACAAAAAGAAATCAATTAAAAGCAAAATTTTCAAATCTTATAAAACAGACAATATGTGGATAATTAAATCCACATTAAATGAAGCTATCGTTAAAAATGCTAAATTAAAATTCTAAAATTATAATAAGCTTGATTTAAATAAATTGCATCTAAAGAAGAAAAAATAAAATTTGTGGCCGTTACATTAAACTGCTTATATATTCTAAACATACTTCAAATATAATTAAATTTATACCATGAAAATTTAGTTTAAAATTTAAAAAGTTACATCTCAACATACTATCGATAAATGAACTTTAATCGTCATTTTTCTAACAAAAAATGAAAAATACAGTAAGTAAAATAATGAAGGTAGTAAATGAACTAAACTTATCTCATTAAATAATAAGATATTTATTTATGATTTTTTGACAAAAATTACTTAATAAATAAAATATTTTTTTTAATTAAAAATGTGATACAACGGGACAGTAGAATATTATTGCAGTGTCATACCAATTCAGTGCTTGTTTGTTTATTAATATTTCTAATCTTAATTATGAAAATGATCATTAATTTTAAAATTAAAATTATTATAGCATGATAATAATTGTATTTTACAATTAATTTGTATATTAAAATAAACACTTGCACATCAACGATTCGTCTTCTGTCAATCAGGTTACTGTAGTAAAGAGTGGATTAATTTTAGCTTTTTAAGCAGTGAAAACAGCACTAAAATAATATTTGCTACGATGTGTTTTTGGAAACTTTGAATTAGTTATCACAGGTTTGGAGTCTTTGAAATTGTTTATTATACTGTTTAAAATAGGAAAGAGACCATTTATTATTGTTTAGTATGATTTTTTTGTATTTAAGGTAAATTATGCTTGAAGAAAAATTTTATTTGCATTTATTGCGTTTATTATATTTTATAGTTTGATCATGAAATTACCACCTATAGTAATTTTCTTGATGATGAATATAATGTGACAGAAAATATTTTGAAGAAATGCAACTGTTTAGGTCAAATGAGGTTGTTAAATTTTTCAAGTATTTTGAATCAGTGTGTAATTTTTTTTAATTGTAGTGAATTTTGAAGTTATATACAACTGAAAGAAATAGAAAAGGTTTGTGGAGGTTTTCATCCGAAAAACATGACGTTTCAACTGACGATGGTTTATAGCAGTTTACGAAGGTATGTTATTTATTTTTATTTACATATATCTTTTAAATTTATTTATGTGATGAATATTTATGACACCTCTTATGTTAGCGAAAAGCAATGAATACACATAAATTCTGAATTTAAATTAAAAAGCAAATGCATTTTTGTTTACATGATATGAGCAGTTTGTTATTCTACATTAATTTTAGGTTTGTTATGGCTGAAGAAGAAAACTATATGAGCTTTTTCACGGTATCTTGTTTACATAAATGTTTTTTTTGTAAAACTGCGATGAAATAAATTCTGTTAAGTCGTTTGCATTTGTTTTTCATAGCATTTGGCGTAACATATTCAATCAGATTGGTGTTATGTAATGGATAGCGTTCTACGATTATGACGAGCAATTATAAATAGCAAACAAATTAGGTTTTCTTGTACTGAAAATCAGATTTCATTCAAGAATTTCTTTTATATGCAAGAAAGGTGAGGCTTTAAATTGATAATATATTAATGTACATTAATACAATAACACTTTTAGCTCGGTAATTTGTCCAGTTTCATCTGTCAACAAGAATTACATTTGAAATGAAGCCATTTTTCTGGAATCACTTATGATTTTAAAATGAATTCACAACATTATTTACTCTTCCAAGTTGTAAAACAGCAAATGATCGATATAGATTTATTTAGGTGTTACATTAACAAAAACTGTTTTCTAAATGTTGGATTTTTACAAATTTCATGTTGATTGATGCTTTGAGGCAAAAAATTCGAATGTGCTACGAAAAATATCAATTAAAACTGTAAGCTGTAAACAATGGAAATTAGTTGAATTAAAAAATTATTATTCATTCAAACAACTGTACAAAAAATAAATACCTTTAAATGTTATGTGCAGTAACATACTACCTTTGTTTATGTTTATAGTGTTTTTGAATTTTGCTTATTTAGGTTTAGGCCTTTTGCTATAGTTTGCAAATTTCCATCACCAAACAGCAAATTTGAGATAAATCAATTTACTTTTTTTGGTTTCTCATTAATTTTTTTAAACATTGTAATGTTTTATTTGTAACGTAAAATTGCTTTGTTATGTATGAATCACTTTTTTGGTGGACAATATTTTTTTGATATTTTCAGCTACACTAATATGACTTTGATTTGAAATAATATATTTTCAGTCGTAAACAACATTATGTTTGGAACATTTATACAGTAGCTGAATGCTTAGAAGAGTTATACAATGATCATTTATTATCATAAAAATGAACATGTTAAACAGTTGTTGCGCTTTGCTTAAATGATAACAATTGTTTAAATCTGATCAATGTATATTAAGTGAAATAAAAGACAATTTGCAAATGTATCAATGGAGGTGGTTTTTGATCAGTTACGACGAAATACAAAACTGGGTGGAGTAGACACCGCTGGTGTGAGCTGAGGAGGTTTATCTGAATTAGCCAAAACTGTCCGTCCAACAGTGAATGAATTAGCTGTAGCAGAAAAGGTAGAAGAAGAGGATTTGAAAGGGGTTTTATGCCTCCACGATGTACTAATAGGAGGTGATACTACACTGCCTCGATGATATGAGCCATTGAATACTATGGTACCAATATATGATCCAAATTTGTCTTGAAATTGCCACAATGTAGCGAGCGGCAAACGACGTTCATGAATGTAATTTCGCAGAGTGAGAATCAACGATTCGCCTAATTTTCGTTGGCCATATTTGTCCATCACTGTCATTGTTGGATCAGTAGAACGCAATTTCTGTGCTATTGCATTCAAAGCAGGCAACAAAGTTCGTTCTATTTCTTCAACACCAAGCTCAGCTAGTGTTGCAACTGCACCATAAATATTATGAAAAGATGAATGCGGATCATTAATTACCCGACCCAACAATTTTTCCACCCGAGTTCGAAGATGCTTATTCTTGCTGACAACTTTTGCAATACTTTTAGCAGAAAAATCACGTAATCTCCAATGTTCCATTGCCTCTGGTTTTGTGGAAAGCCTAGTGTAAAGTGCACAATTCAACATTGACGGAAGCAATCGATGCAAATACCAGTCGCAGTTAAACGATGGATTCTTTAAAATAGCATCAACCATTCGCATTAAATGAATGCATACCACAAATGAGCTACCAAGAGCGTTAACAAGAATACCACGATGAATAAACGAAACAAAGTGTGGCAGCAGACATTTCAACGATGTATCATTAGCAAGGCTGGTCAAAGCTAGCTTACGTCGTTCCTCATCATGGCACACGCAAGCTTCGGTCATTGTGAAAAAATACAACTGCATTTCTTTGGATATTGAATTCGGTCGACAGAGCATTGGATAGACGCTTTCTAATCGCTGCTGTCTTCGCTCTTCCAATGCATTCTGTTGTTGTTCAATCTCAACTTTCTTTTCAGCAAGCATTAAATCAACTCTGGCTTCTTCGGTTTCTTCGCTCTCATTAAAAAGCCAATAAGCAAATAAACGCGATTCTAACGGCGGACGAGAATTATAATCTTTCAAAAATGTGCTCAATTCTAATTCTTCATCCAAGTCGACATACAGACCATCTTTGCCAGCAATGCGGGCCGGCAAATAGGCACCGTTTCCAAAAAAGTTGATCGGCTGTGAACCACGATTGCGCAGTATGCGTGTAATGTCAGACGTTGTTAAACGACGGCCACAGCGCAACTGTAGTAAATGTCGAGCTTCAGAAATCACCGATACCAATTCCATAGCTGCGCAATCAGCAATCATAGTGACAGCACTTTCAGCAACATTTTGATATTCTCCGTATTCTTCCAATGTTTTTACAAATGCTTTTGCAAAATTTGAAACCATAGTAAAAATAATCTAGAAAGTTTCAAACTTCATCAAGTTATAACATTTGTTTGAAAAATAATATAAATAAACGCATTTTTATTCTATTAAAATATTTACCCTTATAAAATCGACTCATCATATAATTAATCTTCTTGAACAATTACTCAAAAAGTGCAATGTTAAATCCTAACGTATATATATATATATATATATACAATTGCACCTCTTCGAATATAATTCCATATAACTGAATTCTAACAAAAAATTACAATAAATCTGTCAAAATCAATATTAAGTTCATTTAATCAATTAAATTATTGAATTCACTCATTTATTCAATTAATCAAATCTTTTGGGCAAAAGTAACGATTACGGGAAAACCAGCTAAAGAAAACTTATTGAATTAACTAACTTCTTGAATATATCCGTAACTAATATCGCTCAGATTCAAACCTAATTATTTCAAAAACAACTTTCAGTTAAAGAAAATATAAGAAAAGTTTGTGAAAAATGAATGCGCTTATGAAAGTTAGTATGTTACAAAAACATTCATTTCATTCATCCAGATAAAAAGAAAACGCCAATTTTCAACTGTGAAATTATTAATTGCTAACGAAATGTCCTGAAAAAAGCGAATATTATATAAAAATTACAAAGTAAGAAAGGATTGGCCTCATAAAATACAATGTTAATTATAAATGAATAACAAAAAATTAATATAAAATACTAGCATTATTCTATTCTAAAGTAACTTATACCACGCTGTAAATTATAACTGGAGAAAAATAAATTAGTGATTTTAAATTGCGATCATAAATGAACAGTAATAAATTGAAGTGATATCATGGAAGACGCTACAATTTCCTCATATATAAAAATATGAATAAAATTTAAAAAGTAAAAATCAGCTTTACATATGAAAATAAAATGAATCTTACTATAAATTAAAAGATTATAACCACTAAATTTTGACTTCCACAAATTACACTTACAAAATTACAGTATGAATAGACATACAGTATTTTGACAGAAAGGCATAAATTATTAATAACAAAATATTTATGGAAATATTTTAAGAAATTATAGTTATTGTAAATTGAATTGTTTATATTATGTTAAAGAAAGCTATAATATTTTATGCAAGATTATGAAATAAAAAAAAAGTTTCCATTCAGCATGCAAGAATTTGCAAATCATTTAAGTACATGGCAATGTTGATTCTCAATTCAAAGCAAAATTTCCACTGATATAGCTAGACAGATTTCTGGTGTTAGCCTGCTTTCTTTATTTTATAATTTTAATGGTTATGCGTTCGATGATGGCATAAGATCACGCAAGGATGCTGGACTCCGAGAGAATTTTCTCCCATGTTTTCATATTTGATTACAATTTTTATTGGTTTCATTTGTTCATGCGTTCAAAGTGATTTCAGCATGATTCCATCGCATGCAAATGCTTTTCATTTGCCTGTACGAGTGTGATTGCAAAGGAACGCAATATTACAAGTTACACTGGGCAAATATTTCCTTTTACAGTTTTCATAACAATAAACATGGCTTTTACTGTTTTCAATTTTTATGAAAATTAATATGATTTTTGTTAGTGATATTTTACAGCTTGATCATTCATGGAAATATTGTATTAACGTTAAACGGTTTTTCGTTGCGTATTGCGTAAAAAATGCTCTAACGAATCGGCGAGCACTTTGTTTGTCAAAGAGCCCTGGCAAATGTTAACATTTATCAATTGTTCACATTTGTCAAAACATAAAACAACAAAACGCTTAGTTTTTAGTTTATATATACATATATACATTTGTGTATTGATTAACTATATTTTTTTCGTCTTGGTAATTTATTATTATTATTATTATTTGTTAAGATAGTGCGCTTCGATGATAAAAGGACAGCAGTTTAATGGATCGATCAACACAAGCGAACGAGAGTAGAACACAGCGTAGGACAAAAAAAAAACACTAACTACTATATATTATATAGTATACGGGGGGTACAGTGTATTGATAATTAGGTATATGGGGATGACGGCGTGATTTCCAACTTTATTAAATCAAGTCACGTAATTTTTTTGATTTAGAGATCTATTCGCTGCTATAACACTATTTTTATAGATTTGAAAGAAGCTACCCAAGTGATTGAAACCACTGATCACTTGCTCAAATGTTCAGATGATCTTAATCTTCTGTACTTGCTTCAGCAACGGGATACCAATGGCTTTAGCATTTTTGTCAGTGCACCTTGAATCCTTGGGTGTCGAAATTTTAAATGTTGGGACGTCGGGTCAAGTCGGAGCTTGGTTCGACTATTTCTGGCGTGAATGGCTTCCGGCCAGCCCAATTCGGCTTTGTAACATGCGTGTGTGTGAAGTAATAACCATCTGAAAGATTGGCACAGCTGCATCAACGAAAAAGCAGGTAAAAACCGCCTGGGATTTTTTCCCTTTCTCTGTCTGCTCATTGATGAGTAAGGCACTACGGAGACAGCGGTGAGAAATTGACTCAGGCAAGGCTAAGCGTGAGAAGTATGTAATACGTGGCGCAGCTTACACAGTCCAAGAACAACAGGTTGCCGGGCTTACCAGTAAACTTGAAGCTGGTAGTAGAAACGTAGAAGATTTTTTAAGTTCCGTTTCATATAGATTTATAACCACCTTTTCTATATTTAGGTGTCAGTATTGTTTTGTATATATCTTTGCACATTGTACATATTGTGTTATAGTTCAGATTTGTTTCTTGTTGTGAAATAAAACTTTACGTGTTTCATATGTTCATATGTGAATAGCGTTCTTGCACCTCAGATGAACGCAACTATGAAAAATAAATACAAGCACACGTTCCAACGCCTACTTAATATGAACAATATAAAAAATAAGACATTTAAAAGTTAAGCATTCTACATAAATAATTAACTTAATTCTTCAAATAGCAGTACAAAATGAAACAAACATGGAAAAATAATTTCAAATTAAAAAACGGACAACTTATTAACTAAATTATGTAAATCAATAAAAAAGTAAATTAAAAAATTAAATGCCAATCGCAGACCTATGCAGAATAGCCAATGAACACTTCGTTTACTTATTTATTTATTTATTTATTTACATCTTTGTTTATTGGTACATTATGTCAACATTTAGTAAACAACTATTAATCAAACAAATTGCCGATAAACTTTCTGAAAACAAACATTTATTTAAAAAGCGGAAGGACCAACTAAGAGGAAAATTTAACGACCAATGAAAAATGGACAGGGAGCAACGGCATGAAAACTATATAAACAGCCAAACATGCTTGGTAGTAATATTTCACTTTTTCTTTAAAAAATATTTTACTTTACTTTTTTAAAAGTGAAAACGTCTTTTTGTTAGTATAAGCTGCTAATTATATGAATTTCAGAATTGAACTTTAGACGAAAATTTGGAATTAATAATAAAACAAAAAGTTTATAGCAAAAATTAAATAAAATGTTCGCTGTAAATTTGATCATCGATTAATCTGTCTGTTCTCTATTTAGCATCATTGTTGACAACGGAATCTTTCAGACTTTGCAGAATAAAATATTTCAACTCATTTTCACTGGCAATAATAAAATATTTATTTTAAACTGGCACACAGCGTAACTTACATTAATGATATGTATATATAAATATGCCTACATCTGTAGCATATATATATATATATAATGATAAACATATTTCCAAAAAAATTCTTTTTAATTTCCAGTAATTTTGAATATGTTGTTAAAAATGAAGAATACCATAAATAATGAACAACATGATAATTATTGGTAATGCGACATACCATGAGTAAAGGAATAATGCACCTGCAGGAGCACAGATCAGTGGAACAATTTTGTAAACTACAGAATATGGATTTTGGCTGCCCAAATGAAAGTTATCTGAAGATTTCTTTGGCAACTTTCTGAGAACTTTTAACATATCTTTGTCAATTTCTTTCCATCCCAATTCATTACTTGAATCAAAGGCTACACTTCCAATGTGCTTCTCTTTTTTATCAAATACAACTACAACGTGTGTTATAAGCCAAGCTTGGTCAGTATCCATTGGCTCAGTAGGCAATTTTACTGGTACCTGAAATTTTATTTTTTGCACTTTATATTTCAGAATATTTCAAAACAGTTTTTTACCTCGTGCACATCTGCATAAATTTCAGCAAGTTTTTCCTTTATTTCACCTTCGCTTAAACCAATGCTTTGGAAATATTTGTTCAATTCATCCTCAATTTGTTTACCCAAAGGTTTACTTTTGAAGTTATTTACAAAATACTAAATTAAAAAGAGTGTAAACAAAATGCAATGTTTGATATTTATTTATATGCATAAATGAAAGATATATTAATACGTTTATGCCGGGTCATTTTATCAAAAATAAAATTAATGCAAGAGGCATTTTTTTAAGAATAAATTATATAATAAAATTGCAATTTATATATAAACAGAACTCTACAAAATTATTACGAGTATATTAATTAGAAAGTAATTTTAAGCATCTAACAGCTTAAAATAATAAAATCGAATGTTCACTTAATTATTGCCATGAAATTTATATAAAAAAAGTAATGCACCTGTGGGAATTGCCAAGAGCCAGATGATTTCATTACGGTAAGCATTTCAGTTTTTCCTTCATGCTTTCTATAACATATAAATTTTATTTTAAGCAAACTATTTCAAAGATTAATTTAGCGCAGAATATAATTCAGTGCCCTAGTGTAAAGACAATTATTATTTTCTCATGTTCATGCATTAACTTATAAAAATGTTAACATAACAACATAAACTTTTACTTCATATGAATTAAATGCAATTGAATACTTTTTAAATTGGAAATTTGTATCAACTACCTTACAACAAGAGGCATAACCTTTTCATTTTGACCAAAACGCTTTAGACCTCCAATGCCTTTCATACCAGTACGTCCTCGTGGATTTTGAAAACTATCGAACACTGTTCTAAATCATCTTTGTTAGATATAAATTAACCATCAAATCATTTTGAATAGTTACCTTGAATCATAATCTACTGGCTTATACAAAAATAAATCTTTTTTCCAACTCATAACAGAACTTGGTACGTATAAGCTGTATTTCTAAAAATACAAATTTTAGCTTTTATACTATACTATACTATAAAGTGAACTGAATTACATCTCCATGTGGATATTTGGAAATTTCGCATAAAGAGTACTTTTTGGAAATAGTTGCCTAAATATTTGAATATTATTTAACACGGTAATGTACTTAATCGAAAATTAGTACTAAATTGCAAAATAGCTGTAATGATGCTAATAAAATATTGCTTATGAAAATTCTTGTTGTTTTATAAATACTATTTCAAAACATACTTTTAACTGTTTATCACACACAGCACCTAGAAGACTCGATATAGCATGTCTGCTACCTTTTACCAATAATATACAAGACAAGGATTTTGATTTCTTCATTTTGCAATCACTATCATCAGAAGCCCGGCTTAACACCTAAATTGACATATTTTTATTCATTTGTATTTTAAATTGCTTCAGATATTAAAAAAATGTTTAATTTATATAAACAACGTTGTAAATCATCTGGTGCAAAACGTATTTTAAATAAATGTCATGTTATCTTAGGAAATGCGCATTATGCGTTCTTCAAAATAAAAGCACACTTTTTCCCTGAAACTGTAAAATATTATTTATAAGTAATGCAACTTATTTCTTAATATTATTTATTTATTCATTTTAAAACATATTTAAATAATGAAGGAATACAATTTTTTCTTAAATATCTTCGAATGCTTATGAAATTCTAGAAATAAATCTGATTTTAAATATACACTTTTTGATTACCTGTGAAACGGAACATGTCGTTTTCTTTATTTTTATACTAAATGCCATAGTAGATGCATCACAAAGTTCGGCTGTAAGTACCTTCTTGACAGTATAATATGGTTTTCCAGGTTGTTGAACTTGTATTAATTCATTTAAGGGACGTTTCAATAGCTTGATAAGAATATCTTCTTCAAAGTTAGATAATTTTTTACTTTTCTGAGCTGCCATGGAACTGAAATTCAAATTTCCAGCACTTTCTATCAAGTCAAGAAGTTCCACATTTTCTTTATCGCATGTTTCCTCTTGCTCTGCATCAGCAGATTCCAAAAGTTTATCTTTTGTCACTGTGCTTGTGATACTTGTAAGGTGGAAAGCGTCTTCTAGGGCAAGTTGCAGTGGTTCCTTTAAATTAAAAATTATATTACATGAGCAACAATAAATAAACATAAAACTGAACTATGATTCATTTTATAATCAAAAAATGACGACTCAAGTGATTTGTGCATTTCTTAGGCTGATATGCATCGTTGCTGTTCATTTGTTTTTCATATACATTTCTTTTGTATATGTTTTAACGTTGATTTCTTTTTATGCAAAATTTATGCACTTTATAAATTAAGTGAATCGTTAATTTTTTAAAAAAATAGAGAAAGCACGGTATTATATTTTATTAAATTATTGCTCAAAAAATTATTGAAGAACTTTAAATATTGCATATATTGGCATAGATTAATACATTATAAGAGTAAAAGAACATTAAATTTATTCAATTTGACGTGAAATTTAATTTGACTTAATCTTTATATGGAAAATTGCTTACCTTCTTTATTTCAGTGGTGGCAGAGAAATCTGTCATCTAAATTGAAAAAGTTGATATAGTACGCTTATTGCATGTTCAAGTAAAAAAAGACAGTTAAAAGTTTTCAGTGAAGTATAGCTCAAGTAAATGAGCATTCACTTTTCAAAATTGCCAATTTAAAAATTATCAAAATACAACTAACTATACGATAAAATATGTATTGCAAAGAAAAAATTTTAATAAAAAGTCATCGTACCAGCATCATGGAGATTGCAAATATGAACGAGCATTTCATTTTGAACAACTGAATATTCTGAGCGTTTCAGTTCAATGGATTATGAATAAAAGAATATCCATTTCTTATATATATTATATATCAAATCAATTGCTGAACAAACAGTCAAAAGTAAAAATGCTTTTTTAATATGTCAGATTTAAATTGTCACGTTTATGAGTTTTCATCACGTTCACGTTTATTTTTATTTTATAATGACTAATAAATTAGCTTGCTTTTGAGATAAAAAATTTTTTCAGTACTAATTATTAGTATTCATTAATTTACTTGCACAATATTTTTTTTTCTATTTAAAAGTAACAATTGAAAGAAAACGTTTGATAAATATTGACCTGAATTTCCTGCATTTAATTTTATATTTAATTTTCTCATACTCCTTTTCTTTAGTCGTTTCCTGCACTGCGTAAACACCATAAACGATTGCGGTCAGCGATAGCTTTATGTTTGCATGCATTTATGCTTATGCCTTGCTTCATATTATGCAATTATTTATTCAACATTCATTATTTTTCACAGAAAATTTTAATTTTTATAAAACCAGGAAACAATTTCCTCTATTCTGCATAAGCTATTATATATTATTGAAATTTTGCTTAAATTGCTATTCAGGTGCAAATGCATCAAAGAATATTATGTTAGCATTTCTTGAATGTTCACATAAAACATATATTATAAAAACGGTCATAGAAAATATATAAAATAGCAAAAATAATTTTTTAACAGAAAATTTTAATGAAAACGTGATAGTCTAACTAATTTTGTTTTAGCATTGCATGAGAAATCAAAGTTTCACATAGCTATTCAACACATTGCCGACTGACGTAAAACAGAAAAAATGATTTTTATAACAAAAAGCGAATATATATATATTTATGCTTTATTTTTTCCATAATGAAAATATATTAATAATAACATTCCATTATTCTTGCATAGTAATTTCAATCAAATAACCAAAAGTGTTTCATTGCAATGCTTGCAGTAATATGCCAAAAGGCAACTTCAAATTTTACAGAAACTGCATAGACATTAATGCTCACTTGTTATCATCAGTTTACTATTTTATTATAATTGATGCGATGTTCAATTTAGAAAGAGGATTGGTAAACTCCTTTTTTAATCTATATTCTATTTCCTTTTTTAGTGTTTTGACCTCATTCATATGACCATATATATTTGCAGATATTTATGCGGTTATAAGTTGAAAAATAGTTTAAGCGATTTCCATATATTTTATATAAGAAAATATAATCCACTAATATTGTTTATTGTTTTCATATTTTATTTGAATAAAGTGTTTATGACAATTTTTAAAACAATTCCTCATTTCAGATTCCTGAAGCAAGAGGTCCCACATTTTCACCATACAAAAGAAGGGAATATTCTACATATCAACAAATCATTGAAAACCTCATACAGGGAACTTATGCAGTGAAGCCTGCAGAACCTGGTAAGATTAGAAAATAACAATAAAGCAAAACAAAGAATTTAATTTTAAAATTTTAAAATAAAAATGAAACAAAATAAATTGAGTAAAGTTATAGCATTAATTTTGCTTTTTAAATTATTTTTAGTCACTGAATACAAATATCTGAACAGCATCTCAGAATTCTTGGACAGAAAAATTTTAACAGCGGCTGAGAAATTTACGGTTTCGAGAAAAGTTTTTGTTAGTTCTTTACCAAAAAATTGGAAACGAGGTGCATTAAAGAAATTTATATATTATTATTTTAAATTTCATACATGAATATTACAATATTGTTTTAAAGTTTGAAATTCCCACATTTGTTTATCTGAATAATATTACTTATTTCATTTCGTTATTTGTTTCATTTTTGATTTCAAAATATTATTTGTAAAAATCATGTAAA
This sequence comes from Trichinella papuae, assembly GCA_001447755.1. Lineage (NCBI taxonomy): Eukaryota > Metazoa > Nematoda > Enoplea > Trichinellida > Trichinellidae > Trichinella > Trichinella papuae. Next base: position 47,413 of record JYDO01000116.1, on the reverse strand, counting down.
TGAAGCAGTGAATTAAGTTACAACTGTGCAGCGCTAAAAAATAAATTTATTTTCAGATGTAATAGAAAATTCATTTCGTTGCTTTGGTGCATTGACAATTCAATGGTTAGATCCAAATGGGAAGCCTTATGATCATGTTGAAAACGGTGAATTTTTTAATTTTCGTTATTAACAATTTTTTAACATTAAAACATGAAGGTATTTTGAAAATTTTGCATTTTCAGATTCTGCTTTTCTTGTTTTCAATGAAGAAGAAAGCGTTAAAAATATGATGAACATGGGCACAATGAATGAATATGGATATTCTATAGATATATTCAATTCTTTGAAAGAAAAGAGAACAGTAATAAATTTAAGTTTATTAAAAATGATTTGTTATCTTTACTTGATCTTTTATTAATTTTTTTTATGTTTTATGTAATTGTACGACCATGGGTGATTGCTGAAGGCATTTGTTTAAGGTATAAAAATGATCATTTGATCGATCGCTGTTTAAGCGTCTTAGTCAGCAAAATTCCTATCAATGCAAAAGCAGGTATTGTAATCATTTATTAATTTACAGAAAATTTCTCACAATAAATACAGTTTAGCTCATTTGGCAGAGGCTGTGGACAAAGTATTTCCAGGTGTAGCATTTGTAAAAATTTTAACTGATGAAATATATGATTATCCTACTGGTTATGCACGCATCTTTTTTACCAACGAAAACAGTTACCAAAAGTGCATTTCTGAGCAGTATGTTTCAATTGAATTTAATAATGAAGAAAGACGGGTAAGCTATTTAGTAGCAAATGCTTTTATCATTGTTAAAATTTACATTTGATGTTAAGGTTAAATTTATCCCTTTTGATGAGCAGTTATGTCATACGGGCAATTTCTCTCAAGACAATTCTGACGTAACTCTGGAAGCATCGACCTCACAGACTGCTATAATAAGGTTGGAATGGGACCGTCCTCCCGATGAATATTTCAAAAATAAAATGAATTCACAAAGTCAAAATTAGAAATAAGTTATCATAAAGATTGAATGTTCTTTTATTCTCATTATCATTAGAGCTATGAATCCTTTTTATTTTTGGTTTTACAACATGAATTATTAAAAAATTCTTTTTATTTCAGTCTGCATAACAATTACAATTACTTAATTACAGATCTGCTGGTTGAACAAGAGAACGTTGCCATTTTATTATGCAATACAATATTTTATTTTTTCTAGTAACAGTTTATCAAGAAATTAATTATATACAGCTATTTATTTAACGCTTCACTTAATATATTTAATTATTATTTATTTGTGAATGGATATTTTTATAAAATAAGATGACAAACTAAAAATGCTGCTTAATTGTAATATGGAGACATCAATTTTTAATTTTTAATTTGAAGCCTAATTTGAATTAGCTTAGTTCCTAGATATCGCAAAATGGGACATGTTCTGCATATTGCATGCAAATGAAAAAATATTTAATGTTTTCTTTGAATTCAGTTTCCATTACTTTTAACTTCGTATTGAAAATGGAGAAAGAGATGAGCAATTGAAAAACAAATTCTAATACAAGTAGTTTCATACAATTTCTAACATTTATGAAAACTGGTGATAATTCAAACGCATTTAAAAAAATAAAAAAAATGTTTATCTAAGCATTTGTTTAGTACCATTATTTTTGAACTTTAATTTGAATATGTTCTTATGCACAATGCTTAGAATGAAAAGTAATTTGATGACATTAAAAAACATTGCATATATGTAAATGAAGCAACCTTTCCATGAGAATAACATGTGCAACGATTTGTTCTTTATATCAGCTGTGCAACTAAGACCGATTAAATGTGTTCAAAGCAGATTATTGCTTTGCATTCTGCAAACTCCACAGAGATTTACAGCAAAAACAAAGACAACAATACTGTACATCCATGAACAGCATTCCTCAGTGAAAAATCACCATCGTTGAATAACAATCCACAACAATAAAACAATAATCTGAAAATGCATCAAAATCAAAATGATAGAGTCCCATTTAATAGTGGTCACTTGGTAGTTGTTATCTGTGCTGAGAAGATATGAGGAAAGATAAAGACAACAATAGAAAGTGGAATATTGAGCTAGCTGATTTATAATAAATTACCTTTCTTATTTGCAAACATTCATTTTTTCTTAGGATAACAATTTTTTGTATAAAATAAGGTTACATAATCAAGATTTGCAGCAAGAAATTCGTTTCATTTTTTACTATTTTATACTAATTAATAATAAATTCCAATTCATCATTTTTTTTATTTTTATAATACAATCATCTTTAATGTAAATATGTTTCCATCTAACTGATGCTTTTCTTTAATTCATTTGGAATCATTTAAAATATATAAATATTAAAAACAATGATATAATAATAATAGAGCGTAGACATAATAACTGTTAAAAGCAATAATATATGAATAATATTTTGCAAAAAGTTTAATAGAATTCACTGATGCCATATTTGCAAAATATTAACATTTTGCACAATGGTACATGTTTTTTTCATAAGTAAATAATTTTCGTTACATTCGTCAGGGTGCTCTTTTGTACAAATTCTGCTCTTCGTTTGCATAAATATTTTTTCTAAAAACACGTTAAATATTTTTCCAATATTACAATTATTATTTTTCATTTTTAATTTACAAACATTATTTCTGTTCAATGTTCAAAGAAATGTTATTATAAGTCGTTTTCAGCAAATATTAATGAAAGCAAAAATCATTGACAAGCACATTTATTTTAAATCATATAAACCAGATACAAATGAACAAGCACATAAATATGCATATATTTTCATTTTGTTAAAATATCTGAAGATGATCAGTGTCAAGTAAGCAAGAATACTTGCAACAGTTTATTATAACAGGAAGTAGCAATGTATGCACAGAAAATGAAAATGAAAGAGAACAGAGAGTAGAGTTCACGTAGTGATCATTAGCAAGTGACGTTAGCTGAAAAAATCTCTTGATTGCTTGCTCATAAACCGCTTTTATATTTATTGTCTATTACGCGTTTTCACTCGAGGCAAAATAAGAGAGGAATGCAAGAATTTCACCTACATTCAACAGCAGACATTGTTTGCTTTTCGATCAGTGCTAACAAAGATATAAAATCAATAAATTCCAGTGTATTTATTCTAAGTAGATCCGTGGGCTATCTCTTTCAACACATTTCTTTTTAAACAAGAAGATATTTAAAATATCTTCACAACGTCATACGTAATGTATAAATTGTTTTCAGCTATGATAAAGTGATTCAAAGGCTGTTTGTCAAAAAAGGGAGATTTTAAAATCATTTTTGTTCGTGAAATTTTGACTTATTTTTCTGACTTGCTTTGCTTTCTTCAACTGTTTTACCATAATTATCGAAACATGGAAAATCTTCTTTGTATAGTCTTATGTCAGTCTAAACAAAATAAATATTGTATAAATCATTGAAAAGTCTACAATTTTGATATTACTCCTTTTGGCCTTCTAATAAAATTAGATATTGTACTACCTTCTAGAGCAGTGGTTCTCAAACTTTTCTGGGCTGCGACCCACTGTAGAAAACGGTAATTTTTTGCGACCCACTGACTTGCAATGCATATTTTAAAAGACAAGAGGGTTAAATAAAAAATATCAGTTTAACACTTTTAAATTTTTTAATGAATACACCTAATTATAATGTATAAGTTTATTAGTGAAATGCATAATGAGGTGTAGGCAAACAATGGGCTTGTTTTCTGTTTTGACTGATGACTTCTTTGACGTTCACACTAATACGTATTAGTTTCAGACGCAAGATGTTGTATAATTGTAGCTTATTTCGAAATTTGCTTTTAATTCCAATAATGCTGAAAATCCAATTTCGCGCATGTACGAAGTAGTAAAAGGAAGCAGCACTTTTAATGTTGTCAGTAAATGAAGCAGTTGGATATGTGTTTTAAACTGATAGTCAAAACTGTGTTAATCTTTTACGATCCAAACTAATTTTAAACGAAGAAATTTCAGACAAATCGATGAATTATTTATCCGCCTTTGTGGATATGCCAGCAGCCACAACATCGGGGTGCTGTAAAAAACCAGACAGAAATAGTGATTCTCAGGTCATCGGTAACTGAATCAAAGTTTAATTGTTCATCCAACAATTTTCGATGAGTAAAACTTTTTTAATGAACATAAAGACCACCCCGCCCCTTACTTTAATGTTTTACGCGACCCACCCAGAATCTGCCTGCGACCCACCAGTGGGTCGCGACCCACACTTTGAGAACCACTGTTCTAGAGAATATGTTTCCAGAAGAATATCTATTATCTGAAAATACACTTGCCGATCCGGTTGGATATTTGTACACTTCATCTGTTTAAATTGTTTGATATACAAACCCTGAATAATTCTCATCAAGCAATCTAGCAAATGCAGCTGAAATCAATAAAACAATTGAATTCCAAATTAAAACAATAATTATTAAAATTACGTACGAGCTGTCATTCCAAGCGGCAAATTAGACAGCATAACACAGTGATTACGGTCTATTAAAACGTCTCCTTCATTCAAACCCCTTCAGCAAAGAAATTGCAAATTCCTTGAATATTGAAAATAAGTTTCAAACTGCAGCAACTGCTCGTTAAACTTATCACATGCTATTACCAATCAGTCATCCAGATTCAGGTCCAATTCTAAGAGAAATAAACAAGCTCAGTTTTTTGTATTGCAAGCAAACAAAACCCTTTCGCAAAGCATTTACATCCAAAAGCGTCGGCAACAATTCAAATGTAAAATGTTAAGTGACATGAAATGGAATTCTGCATTTCAATCAATCAGAAAATGGCGCCAGTGTTGGCATTATAACAAACTTGATAAAACATTTAAAAAATTGAAATAAAGATAATTGTAATAATATATGAAAATGATGGCAGCTAAAATTTCTGTGTTTAAAGTCACAATATGGTATGTTTTTTCTTTTTTGCTTTGTTGGGTGTTAAAAAATTGAATAATTTGTAGAGAAACTTTCGATCTTGCGCGGCTCTAATTTGTTTTGCACGAAACCGCCGCTTTACATTTCAGATATGCTGACTGCACTGCCTCGACTGCAATGCCATTTCCATTCCATTTGTTCAAAGCTGCAATTTTATATCTGAAATGCCATGGCAATAATTGCATCATTTAACCCGCGATAATTATTTAGACGATTTGCGCGATGCATTGGAAATGAAGAATTACGTTCATGTGATAAGTGTGCGGGGTGCATGTTGATTTTACATTGCTGTGCTTTAGTATATAAACATATATGTTTGTTTATAGTATATTATGAGTTGGGTTTCGTGTATAATTGTATGTGTGCTGAATTAGCGGTATTCTTTCCTTGCTGACTACAGGTTACTGATTGTTTTTTTTGATAACTCATTTGAACAATAGCTAAGTTTGAGTTGCTGTATAAAAGCTTTTCGTCTACTAAACGAGAAAACATTGTTATTGGTGTCTGGCGTTGTTTTAAACACTTTTCTAGTCCTCTGAGTCTGATTTAATCTGAGTAGTTTTAGTTCTCCAGCCAATAATAATGGAATTTGAATGGCTAGCCAAGATCTGGCAACTTTACTATTAACTAACGGAAATTACACTACTTCAGCGTATTCAGAGAAACCTGGAATGATCATTGACGAGCACGACGACTCTGTTGCTGTTTCTTGTAGTATCGAGCCTAATGGTGTGATCAATCTTCGACGTTCACATGTATTTGAAATTCATTTACATATCTTGGAAGATTGTAAAAGGATGTCTGATGATTAACAGATTTATCTACATTTCTTATTTTATTTAAATACATTTACAAATTTCTGTTTTTTAAAATTCTTAAATGCATTATCAAAATATTAAATGATTAATTGATGACAATGAGGATTAAAAGTAAAAGTCCATTGGTGTATTGCAGTAATATACAGGAACTTTACACGACTTTAAGATTGAACCTTAAACGGTTAATTAACAGAAAATCAGAATTTAACATTGATGCAGAAAATTTCAATTGCAGCTGCATGAGATCTAAAAGTGAGAATTTGATGGAAAGGTAAAAGTATATAAATAAGGAAAATGAATTCAAATTTGTTGTTTATTTTATTTTCGTGTTTGTTAATGCTATAATGGACATTATGGTAAAATATACTGTTACCATGACTATAAAATATGGAAAAATATACAAATAAATCGTTTCAAAAACACTGACAATGCTTTTTAAAGTTTGTACAAAAGATAAACAACAAAAGATTGTCACAATTTTGCAATGAAAACACAACAAGCTAATGATGATGTAAATATGTTTAAAAATGTTTTCAATAGTTAATTAGTAAATAAGAAAACAAATTTTAAATTGTTCATAAACTACGACATGGAATTTTACTTTCACTGAAAAATTTTGACATTTGAAAAAAAGGTCAAGCAAAAAAGCCAGCTACGACGTTGCGCAGTAATAATGCTATCATTTTTGCTGGTTCCATGAAAATTGTTCTAAATTATTGCACTAAAAGAAAATTTCACATTCCATTTCTTCTAAGAAAAAGAAAATTGATTCAGCATTAGCTGTGCAGAGTATCTGCTATTCCAGATATTGTAATGTATTCAGGTAAAGTTCGAGATCGAAAATTATTTTCTATAAAAAAAGTAAGTTTTTGATAAAAAAAATTTATATAATGGCCAATAAAAACATATTCAGTTTATTTTAATATACTTTATGCAGCAAATTTCAAAATATTTAATTCCAGAAAAAATATTATAATTCGAACAAGGTGAAATATGTTTTCCGTTGCATGAAACAGCAAGGCAAAGTGGCAAAGAAGCAGGAAGAAATAAAAATATTACTAATACAAAGGAGATTAAATGTCCAGATACAGTAATTCAAATACACTTGCAATTTAAACTTATCTTAATTATGTCTTGTGAATAAATTTTCTTATTGCGATGCTTAACATCGCAGACTTCATAGCAGCAGCTACTCCCATGAAGAAAAAATTCTGCATTTTGCACGTTAAAGAAATTTATTTATTTACAGTAAAGCAAATAAACAATGATTTATTTATTTGATGAAAGTCTAATTTTAAATAAATTTACAGTAGTAAGAGCTGTCTAATGATTTTAAAAAGGTTTACTAACGTTAGTAAAAGCAAAATGACGTTTCGTAAAAACTTTAGCGTGTATAATGTGTGCATTTGTTTACTGTGGTTTACTTTCCCCAACCATTCAGCAGCAACAACGAAATGTCAAAACTTAAATGGAAATGGTGATGTAGACTGGTAAGATGATGCATCTAATCAATTTACACTTGTTAATTTTATATTTTTAAAATTCTGCAAGTAAAGATTAGAGGTTTCTACAAAAGAAAAGCAGCACGTGCAAAATGTGTTTTAATAACAATCAAAAATATTTATTGCTGCCAACATGAGATGAAACAATAACTGCAAAGCTTTTATTAGGGCCATTTTGTATAAAGCCCCAGCACAACCAAGAGGAATGACACTGATTGCTGGAGGTGGTGCAGTAAATTGGGTAGTCAATCCAGCTGATGTAGTACAAAATGCCGGTCATTCATTTGCTAAAGTGCTTGAACATGTTATCGCGGCAAATGCAGCAAACAAATTTATTGCTTACAACAATATTCCACCAGATGTTCCAAAAGTTAATACGAAATCAAACAGTAAAGGTAAAGTGAACTAGTTAAGAAACTAAAAACAAAGAAAATGGCAAATCACCAATTTGTTTAGGTCTATTAATGATGAATCCGGGAGGTGCAGATGAAGCTTCATGGATTGTTCACACAGTACCAGGATTCCCTAAAGCGTTAAGAGGATACCTATTTCCACCAGCAGAAATTCAGAAAGGACATTTACTTATCTGTTTGACAATTAAAGAAAGTGAAATTGATGCAATTGGTAAATCTATTACTTTGATCGTGCTTAAATCTGTTTTGTATGAGACTATTTAGCATGCAGCTTGAGTACATGCTTAAAATTTATGAAGAAAACAGATGTAGGTGAAAAATATTTTATTAACAATTTTATTAAATTTAGCTATGACCTTAAAAATTGCAACTCCATTGATATATCACAATGATATACCAGATGCTGAGATTAATTCTCGACCAAATCTAAAAAAGTTGATCAGTGATGAATCAAGAATTTTGCCACCTTTAACAGTGACACAAGAAATTTCAACTGCAGGACCTGGAGGATTGAAAATTACAATTTACAGCAAGGGTGAAAAATCAAAATATGGTAAATTGCTTTGTTATTATTTTTTATATTTATTTAAATATTTTGAAAAACTAAGTCTCAATTGTGAGGATTCATCACTTCCTTTATTTTTTTGTTTGACTTTTTACTGAGAAAACTGCAAATATGTTTTAAAAACACAATTATTAGATTCTTCATTTAAAATTTTTAAAATTAAATTAAATCAACGAATGATCTTTATATTATGAAATCTTTATTTTGAAATAAAAAAATTTGTATAAAATATATGCAAAAATATGATTGAAATCAATACATCAAACAAAACATATCTTGCATCTATTTCAAAAAGTTAAATTGTTTATTTATAAAAACATAAAGTTAATATGTGAAATCTGTTTCTTTATAAATTTTAATTATGAATGCGTTTATTCATTTGAAAAACCCTATTTTAGAGATTTACCGAAGAATTCTTGTTAAAAAACTGAAGACAACTATTAAAGTTTGGACAACAAGAGATAAAACATTGAAAAGTGATTGCAGGATTTTGGGGAGAAATATAAGATTAGTAACAAGTCCCATTGCTGTTAATGGTCAAGCAAGTTCTCTTGAAAATGACGTTTCTCAATGGCTAGTTAGTGACCCAGGAAACAAATTTTGCGCGATTGACAAACCTTATCATGTAAATTTATAGTTAGCAAAAAATCAATCATATAAAAAGTACTTTTTTTTAGAAAAGTCAAGCAAAAGAACCGGCGATGGCACTATGCATTGATGCTGAAGGCATTTTTACCCGTTTCAATGAAATGGCGGCGAATTTGGAAAACTGCTAATAAAAAATCTCTGCAGTTTATTTAAACTGATGTTTGCTTTAACACTTTTAAAGGCTGAAATCTGCAGTGTAATTTTTTCAAGTTCTGTATTTGAATTTGAAATTTATGAAAATTTCTTTTGTCGCATCAAAAAGAAATAGCTGTTGCGTAATTTTAATAAATTTTAAATGCGTGAATTTTTCACACTTGGAAACCTAGTTGTTATAACCATTGCAAAATGTAATTATCTTTTAATAGTGTTTAAGCATAACCGGGCAATATCTAGCATTGCACTATGTGTTGACTAAAGAATGCCTGTTAATTAAATAAAATAAAAAGCTTTAATAAAAATGTTATTATTTTTTAGTTGCTATCTCTGATTATCTGAGTTCAGCTTTGAGCAATGTGCGTTTTTCAAATTTTGTTTTCATTCACTTGTTTATTACATTGAAGGATTTGCTTATGCATACTGTAGAAAATGTTAATTTAAAGCAGTTGATAACAGCCATTGTCTATAGAAGAATTAAGAAATATTAATAATACTGAATCTCAATCATCATACAGAAGTAGGAGAGGCACTTGAAATTTAATTTTTTTCAAAACATTGCGATTAATTTTAAGTTTCACAATCTTTATTATTAAGTATTAAAATAATGTGATGTTGCCAAGAGTATACAGCAACACATGAATATTTTTTTAATATTTTAAATCCTTGTTTCTTAACAATTAACAACATTAATTCAGTATTACAATCACAGATATAAAATTTTTTAATGCTGCTAAATTTATATCAGATGTTACATATATATAAACAATCAAAAATTAATGCGCTTTTATTTTACATGGAATTTTAAGATATAAACTAATAGCACTTTTGCCACATTTGATATATGATTTAAAAATCAAACGTTTGCATATCACAGAAGTTATACTTGCAAAAGTGAAGTGTGAACGTTAAAGAAAGATAAAATTATTTGCTTATTTAATAAAGATGTTTACTATCGGTCCTGAAATTTTTGTTTACTACAGTTGAATACTACTTTTCCTTTTTTCCAATTTTCTATTATTTCCAAAATAGTCAACATCTCTTCAATTCAGTAGCCTCGCTTCATTTCACTCCACTGTTCCTATAAATACAGATGCAAACTTTAAAAAAAGGTAGTTTACAATATTTTTTACGAAATAGTTTACATAATATTCCCAGATATATTACAAAAACAAAATGAAGTGGCTAAAATTATTTATAAAAATATGAGGACAATAATTGAGGCTATAAAGAAATATAAGTGAAACATTCTTACAGTTATGATCTCTTGAGCTAAATTATTATGTGCGTAATAAGCAAATCACTTATGATATTTTACTTGAAACAATCAAAAGATAAAATAATAAGATCTGACAGAAATAAAGATTTAAATGAGAATTTAAGTCATTTCAAATAAAAGCATTTGAACAAGTTTTTCCAGTTTACTATATGATAAAAGAATATATTTATTTGCAGTGCAATGGATAAACATTTATTTTTCAAGTTTACAAGCTATATTTATTTGATCGAAGAATAAATCTCAGAAAATTTACAACAAAAGAAGCTGCTTAATGATTTAATAGGGTAACAAACATTAACGAATCTCAAGATGCTTGTTAATGCAGAATGCTTTATAATGCACATTAGATGGATTTTTGTTTTATGGTTCAGTTTTCCCAGATATTCAGAAGCAACATCAAAATGCTATAATTTAAATGGTGGAGCGGAAGCAGACTGGTAAGAGATTGTCATTTTTTTAATTTTCGTTTGCCCAAAACGTTGATGCAGAATGTGCGTGGTGACTTCTTCTGAAGACAAAGAGACCACTTTCAAAATTTCACTTAAATGTATTTTATTGATAAATAATAAAATACATTTCTGGTGCAATCCAGTTTTCGTAATGAATTTTTTGTAAAATAATATTGAATAACCGTGGGACCTATAGCAGGACTCTAAACATTTGTAATAATATTATTATAAGTGTATCATGTAATCATATTCATTATTTCCACAAGATTTCAAATCATTGTGAATATTTTTGTTCAACGAAAAATGATTTTGGATTTCTATTGAATAATTTTTCCACAAGAATGCAATTTTAGCATGCAATACATTGTAATAAATTTGCTAATTAGCCTGAAAAATCCGGAACATGCCAACATATGTAAATAATTTAATTTCAGCTATTTTAATGTTGCTTGCCATATCTTTAAATATGTATAAAATTGTTTTATTAATTTAACTGTCGCAGTCAAAAAATCAGTTCCTATCTTAGTACAACGTAAACATATTATTTAAGACAAGAACTTGCTTGATATGCTTTGTCAGGGATGGGCAATATTCAGGATTAGTACATTGTGAACTATTACACTCGGCTTCACTATTTATGTAAAATCTATATATAATGTTACAAAATTTAATTTCCATAGCAACATTGAAAACGCCGGATTAATAAAGCATCTTATTTCAAAAGTTGAAATTATATTTAATTTGAATGAAATAAAAACACAAAGCAATTCAATAACAAAAGTGAATTCAAACAATCACCGACAGGTGAATTCAGGGTCAAGAATTTCAGTAGCACAAATTATAATGTCATTATCATTGACTTGCAAACTAGTACAAATTTTAAAACAAGAATTGTCATATGTTTCCAGTTAAGGAAATACATAATTTTTATAATAAAAAATTTATAAAATAGATATACACGCATACCCCGCTTAAAGCTGTTTTGCTATAACGCCGTTTTTTTGGCATGCCACGTGACTCATTTTTCCTTACTGGAAGAAATTTTGCTAAATATTTTTAACAGAAATAAAACGATTCTATTTCATCATGTCGCTTGAGTTATTTCATATTTTCTATCAATCATTTATGATAACTAGTTTGGATTTTGTTAGATTTCATATATTCAGTCATATATTTTTGGTGTGCTGTGTTCATTATCTCATAACGAGGGCCTTAGCAATGATGAGTTAAAGCAACTGGCAGAGTTATACATTGATAATAAACCAACAATCGTTGATTCAAAAGAGGATGATTTTTGAGAACTGTAACAGCATCATTTTTCAAGAACAGCATCACCAACATTACACAAATCATGGACCAGTTTATAGAACAGGATGCTATTGATGAGCGAAGTTCCAAAGCAAAACGGGCCATTCTTGAAATCATATCTTGTTATCAAGAAATACTACATAAGAGAAAACATAAAATGCGACAGTTAACGTCTTATAGTTTCATCACTAAGAAATCTAATGTTGAGAAATCAAAGGCTGGTCTATCATCACAATGATTAGTATAAACAATAAAGTATGTAAACATTTTTATAAATATTTCAAATAAATTTTATTGGATATATTCTCGCTTTTGATGGAACCGATGTACTATAAACACATGCTATAACGATCCCGCACAACGCAGTTTCACTTAACGCTCTTTTTTCAGGAACGGACCAAGAGCGTTAAGCAGGGTGTGCCTGTAATAAGAAAAAGAAATAGAGGTTAGATACTATTTTGCATTATATGCGCATTTGGTAGATACCGTTAAAAATATGAAAGAAATAAACAGGCATTAAATAACATGAAACAATTTATGGAATCCAGTAATACATAATGGCGGCATATGTCAAATACATTTTTGGCTGTTCATAGGCCCATTCAATTATTTTAAAATTGTAAAAAAGGCAGTGTTTTTAGCATTTTTATATCTTCCGAATATACTAAAATCTTTCTACATTACTTTTTATAAACAACTATTATTAATTAGAATAATATAATAAAAATTATAAAACTATTAACAAGAGAATTTACCTACTTACAGCTAATCTTCTATAGGGCTATTGTGTATAAAGCTCCTACACAAAATGCAGGAAAAGCATTGATTGCAGGAGGTGGTCCCGCTGCATGGCAAGATACTCCTGATCTTACCGGGGCTGCCGGGCATGCAGTTGCTAAACCACTTGAACATGTCATTGCCGCAAATGGTGCAAATAAATTTATTGCATACAACAATATTCCACCTGATATTCCCAAAGTAAAATCGAAATCAAACAGCAAAGGTAACAAAAAAAGGTAAAAACAGAAAGTGGCAAATCATAAAATCATAATTTTACGTAGGTGTTCTAATGATGAATCCAGGAGTTGCAGATGAAGCTTCATGGATTGTTCACACAATACCGGGTTTTCCGAAAGCGCTAAGAGGATACGTATTTCCACCTGCAGAAATTCAGAAAGGACATTTGTTTATTTGTTTGACAATTAAGGAAAGTGAAATTGAAGCAATTGGTAAATTTATTTGCATGGAAAAGATGAAATTTATGCCAAGCATCAAAGTTTGGACAACAAGAGATAAAACATTGAAAAGTGATTGTCGGATTTTGGGCAGAAATATAAAATTAGTAACAAGTCCCATTGCTGTCAATGGTCATGCAAGTTCTCTTGATAGTGATGTTTCTCAATGGTTAATCAGTGAACCAGGAAACAAATTTTGTGCTATAGACAAACCTTACCATGTAAATTTGTAATAATTGTAAAGCAATTGTAGAACAATATGTTTTTTTAGAAAAGCCAAACAAAAGAGCCAGCAATGGCCGTTTGCATCGATGATGCTACCATTTTTGGTCATTTCAATCTAATTGGTCAGAATGTAGAAAATTGCGCATGAAACTACAAGGTTGATGGCGGAACTCATTTTATGTCTTATTTAATTGAATAAAACAGAAATAAAATTTACTCTATGTAAGTGAGATTTAACAAAGTATATTTCAGCATGATCAGTTTGACAGGAACCATATTTTAATTTCTTGGTTTTCTAAATAGTTTATTAAGTTGAAAACTCATTCACAATTTTTAGAGCAACCTTTTTCGTAATGAACAATTTTATTCTAATTAATACACTTTAGCGATGAATGAAGAAATAAATTTGCGCATACTCTGAACAATACCAATGATACCTCAATCAGTTTGTCATTTGAAAATTTATTTAAAAAGGTATAGTACACATTATTTAATTTTCTATTAATTTTCATTTCACAGAAGCATGCTTTCCACTTGCTGCTGATCATTTCTTCAGCAAATGAAATGATATTCTTATTATGTATCATTTTTGGTTGAATTAAACAGATATTAATCATATACGCATTTTTTTCTCAGGATTTCCTGTCTTAATTATACAAAAAAATTTGATATAATTTTTTCTGGAAATATATTTCTTCTTTTAAAATGATATTTCAATATTATATTTTTTCTGTAAAATTAATTTTTTTTTATTTCTAAATTTCTTTTATTATTTTATTTCCAACTTCGTTGAAAAATCAGTTCCTATCATATCAGAGCGCAGTGTTTTTGGCATGTTGCATGCTTTTTCTCACCATTCTCTGTCTTCAGTAAACAAAATAATTTCATATAATTTATTCTGAAAATATTTTCTTTTCCTTAAAATGATATTTCAGTATTTTAAGCAATCAATTTTGATCACATCTTACTGAGCACATTGCTTCTTACTATCTTTTATTTTATTGTTCAAATGATATTTTATCTATAAAATGATTAAATAATGAAAAGCATAGTTTTTTGTAGAATGATAAAAGCTTTCGTGTTCATTCTGGTAGACTATTTCTGAGCTAATCATTGCAGCAGGATAAGCAGCAAAATTGCCAGTTGTTTGAATAGCGTTAAAAAGAAAGTATCGAAGATCATTCATAATACTTTTAGATATTCCATATTCATTTCCTATTCTAAAGTAATCACAGAATGCCATATTGTTTGTTGTTAACCTTTCAGTTTATTCAAATATAAGAAATATGGCTTATGCTTTTTGACTGTGTATTAGAAAAGAACATTATATATTAATGAAGTGCATTGCAATTCAGAAAAAACTATTTTTATCACTTATACATAGTTTATCTATATCAGTCATAAATATTTAAATTATATCAGATAATTAAATTTCAGTTTTCAGTTATTGAAATGAACTAACATCAATGACAGTGTATAAATTAGAGTATGCAAGGCTTCAAAGATTAGCTTTATCATTGCAAAAGCTTATACTGAAGTTATAAAACAATTACGTCGTCTTCATTATTTGTAGGTTTTCCGGTCTTTCCTAATGTGCTGCTTGTGCTTTTACTTTGATTAAAAATATGTAGAATAGCAGATATTCTTCTCTTTTTCAAATATTCTGCTGGACATTTACTGTTTTATTATTGCTTAGCATTTACTTTATTTTTATTTCTAAGCACTTTAGGTATCATTATTTAAATTTTCTTTCATTTTAAAACTGCTCTCACTTTTTTCTATGAGAATATGCATCTTTTGAATTAGTTGCGGTTGCTCTCAGCGTTTTGACATAAATTTACATGCAATATGAAAAGCTGCCCAAAAGCTGGATTTGTGGTGCAAGGGCTCTTTTCTCCACTTATTTTAAGTATACTCGTTGACAGAGCCATAGCTTCAGTCATAATGTGCTATGAATTGATATCAAATTTGCAGTACACTTGTTGATATTTTCTATCATTCAATTCAAATTATTATATAATTGAATTGTAGCACTTACGATTTATACATATACTTCAGTATTATGTAAAACTAGAAATTCCTAAGAACTATTATAACTTGCATTATTATTATTATTGGTATATTTGTAAAAGACAAAGCGATTTTTCAAACAAAACTTTAAACCAAAAGAGTTTAACTATTTATTTAATATTAAAAGTTCATATTTCTTAACCTTGTAACGTGCTGGGCTTATTTTCCAGCTGGGTTTCCTCACTCTCTACCGGCCCCATTGTCGTGGAGCGAGTCTTGGGCATTGTGAGACAGATACACGATGAAATGCAAGGTATAACTATTTATTCAGAAGTAAAAATGAACAACACACAAGCAAGAGAGAGCTACAAACAAACAAACATACACACACGCAATCGCACATACTATCACACACGCCAACCGATCGTCTTCTCGCTGAAAACGTAGGTCAAAAAAGGTTATTAAACGATAGACGTGGCCACATGAGGAGACAGATCAAGTGCTGGATGTTGACAGTAAGCACGCTTAACTATTGCATCCCGTCAATCCCCGTGACTAATCGATGGACGTCTGTTTTTCTTGTGGTGCAGCGGAGCACCGGCGTGTTGATGGCCGTTATCAGAGACCATCGTCTGGGCCAGGCAAACCTTTAAAAATAATTATCGAATGAGATAGTGCGCTGAGCTTGCTGGGCGTTACAACCTCATAATCGAAAAAAATAAAATATCTGCCTGTCTGAAAATAAAGAAGTGTTTTTTCTGCAGTTGCAAATCAGGATGATCAACATTTCAACTTCACATTACTGACACATTCATTTGAACCTGGACACTCGGCAGATAAGCTGATATTATTTTCCTTGATCAAAATATAGTATTTTGGTCTTTAAATGACAATCATTTTTAATAAATCACGTATAAGTAGCATCAAATATTTTGAGATCCACAAATACATCAATGTTGTTTGTTTGTCATGATGAATATAGTTTTACAAATCATCTGCACAAATTGTTTGCATAAATGAAAACAAATAATAACATTGTGATTTCGTTGAATTGGATTAATTAATGAAATATCATGATCATTCACAATATGCGCCTATGGTGTGTTTTTATTTTATTCATCTCATTACCAAAAACTTCTATTGCTACATCTAAATGCCAAAATTTAGCTGGCGGAGCTGCAGCTGATTGGTATGTGAAAGATTTGTATTTTTGAAAATTGAACAGCATTTTGCTGCTGCTTTATACACCACACCATTTTGCCTTTCATTCTAATATTCTTTTGTGCATAATAAGCGAATTATATTTTATAAATAATGGAAAAATAATATCCTGGGAAATTTTTTCAACTTCAGTTTTTCATTCATAAATTAATGGCTAAATAAAATATTTGCAAAAATGCAGGAAGTGCAGTCGGATGAAATGAAGACACAGCGAACGCTGTTAAAAATTAGCTTTATTTTTGTGCAATTATTCAGTGTTGTGGCTTTCACTATTTACATATCAGTAAGTGGTTGAATATTATGAAACTGGGATTACCTTCCTTGTTTACAAATGATAATCGTGCTATACACTCAAAACAAAAATAATTATAATTTACTAAAAAAGTCCGCATATTTAAATTTACATTAGAAATTTCTTGCAACTTTTAACGATAAGCAACTATCTACTGCTAAAAATGAGAAACGTTTGTGCCAGTATTATTTATACAAAATAATTTTTTGAAGCGTCTCAAATCATCGTTAAAAACTTTTTTTAACAGAAAACAGCTTGATTTTTGAGCTGAATATTTTTTTTGCCAAAAAGCAATATGCACAAGTGAAAACAAAAATCATTAGTTGCTGAACACTCTAAATAACTGTAACTGTAACTGATGCTGATCAAATCGCCAAAATACAGCCGCTATTTATCAATTATCAAACTTAATTAGCTTTTATTCTTCTAGGCTTATGTTTTGAGGTATGCCAGTTTATTCATTAATTTGCAGTTAACGTTCTAAAAAGTCTTCACATATCTTTGAATAGTGAAAAGATATAATTTAAAAGAAGAATCTGTTTGATGTACTTTGCCGTGCAACATTCAAATTAAAACATGCATCATTTCAAAATTTTAAATTATATGTCAAATGAATCAGAAATAAAAAAGAAACAGTTCAACAGGAGAATGCACAATTCAAATAACGGCCAGCTGGTGAACTCATAATCAACAATACCCAAATTTGCACACAGCACAAACTGAGAAAAATCAAATTTCATTATTGCTATGCTTTGAAAAACAAATTTAAAATTTAAAGTTCTTTTTCTCACAAAAAATACAAGCATTAAGATAAAAAAAATAGATATTCAAAATAAGGAAAATGAATAATTATTTATGTGCAGAAGATATTTTTATTATGCAGACATTTGATGTACGCTTAATTTTGATAAATTTAATTTTTAAAAAGTAACAAATAAGCAGAAGAAATATTAACAGACAAAATCGATCATATCCTCTGGCCATATGGTATAATAATATGTATGTTTATTTTGCGGTTTACTTTATTTAGCTATTTTACAATAGAAAAATTAAAGTGTCTTTTGCAGCAGATCAGTATGATATTCTTTTGTAAAATGTTGATGGTGCTAATATAAACTCCTGAAGAAATTAAATAAACACGCTATTCTATACTACTTTATATAAAAAAACACGCTAAACAGTTTTATTGAATTTAAATATAATACTATTAACAGAAAAATTCACATACAGATGAATAATCTTATACAGGGCTATCATGTATAAAGCTCCTGCACAAAACATTGGAAAAGCATTGATTCAAGGGGGTGCGGGAGCGTGGCAAGATACTGCAGTTGTTACAGGGATTGCTGGCCATTCATTTGGTAAGGCCCTTGAACATGTTATTGCTGTAGAAGCAACAAACAAATTTATTGCATACAACAATGTTCCACCAGATATTCCAAAACCAAAAACAAAATCAAACAGCAAAGGTAAAAAAATTACGCATGCACAGAAAATGGAAAACTATATAATCATCATTTTTATCAGGAGTGTTAATGATGAATCCAAATGTCGCAGATGAAGCGGCATGGATTGTTCACACAGTACCAGGATTCCCGAAAGCGTTAAGAGGATACTTATTTCCACCTGAAGAAATTCAAAAAGGACATTTATTTATTTGTTTGACAATTAAAGAAAGTGAAATAGATGCAATTGGTAAGTTATTAAAATTCAAATTTTTGTCAAACTAACTGACATGCAGCATGTAGTAAATGTTTAAAATTTTAAACAGAAAGAGAATTTGAATGAAATGTCTTTGAATAATAATGCTGCATAATAGCATGCATACCATTTATAGCTATGACCATGAGAATTGCAACTCCATTGATATACCACAATGATATACCGGACAGTGAAATAGATTCTCGACCAAATCTCAAGAAATTAGTTAATGGTGAATCAAGATTTATGCCACCGTTGACAGTGACACGAGACATTTCAACTGCAGCCGCTGGAGGATTGAAAGTGACAATTTATAGTAAAGGTGAAAAATCAAGATTCGGTAAATCAGCCTTGATAATGCTTGATTTTTGTATTTAAGATTTTTCAGAACTATACCTCTGCACTGTTAGAATGAATTAGCTTTTATCACTCACTTTTCTGCTTCTTCATGCAGTATGTGTAGTTATCTGAAGAATGTCTTTTTAACGTAATTGAACAAAAAAGTGAATGCAGATAAAAAGCCTCTTGCTGTAAAGAAAAATGAGCAGTTTATATTTATTAGTATGAATCATCTAGTGAGATGTGAAAATCGCATATATTTGGCAATATTATGTAACTCATACCTTTGATAAGACATCTTTTATTGTGCACAAGCATAATCATTTATGATATTCTTAAACACCAGTTGCACGGTGATAGAAGTGATGCTAAAATTGTTTGTTTTTTATATTTTTGGTAAATTTTATGTAAATTTCCAAGAAAATCTTATTGTAGAAATTTACCGAAGAATACTTGTAAGAAAATTGAAGACAACTATTAAAGTTTGGACAACAAGAGATAAAACACTGAAAAGTGATTGCAGAATTTTTGGAAGAAATATAAGATTAGTAACAAGCCCCATTTCTGTCAGTGGGCATGCGAGTTCTCTTGAAAATGATGTCTCTCAATGGTTAATCAGTGAACCAGGAAACAAATTTTGTGCTATTGACAAACCTTACCAAGTAAATTTGTAATTTTTAAAAGCAGTCACATAAAATTATGGAATTAATGTATTTTTAGAAAAGCCAAACAAAAGAGCCAGCAATGGCCATATGCATTGATGATGCTTCTATTTTTACCCGTTTCAACGAAATTGCGGTGAATTTGGATAATTGCACATGAAGCAGAGCAAGAGTTCATTTCAACTGCTTTGTTGCTGACTACATTAATTGACCAAAATTGCAATAAAAGTTTGCTAATATTTTTTAAAATTTTGATTAAAATCTTGCAGAATTTCCCTTAAAAAAGTTACAACCAAAAACTGTTATTTATATACATTCATGTTTGTGCGCATAATTCATTTTCAATTAAACTGATTTAAAACTGACGATGATTGGTATTGAGAATATGAAATGATGTTGCTAAGGGCATTACGTTGAAAATTCAAAGTACATTTAAGAAAATGTAAACATTGATAAGTTTTGAAATGTTTTACTCGTATTTTGCTTAACGCAACTTTAAGGTTTCTACAGGGCTTGGATTGAAACTTTTGCCACAGGTATGAAATATTGTACCTTCATTATCTAGTATTCCCTCTTAATTTTTTGAACATGTTAGTTCAAGTAAAATTAGTTCTCAAGCGGTGTAGCACATCAAGTTCTTAATCCGCTGAACTTCTGAGTACCATCACATACTCGCTCATCTTTATTGTAATTACTTATGTTCTCTATTTTATTCATTTTTTGTACAGTTTATTTTTCTTTGCATGCTTATTATACTGTATTATATTTTATACTACTAAATAAACCATTATGTACCAGAGATTGGCAGATTTGTCGCAAAACAAATTTTTTAGTAAATGGCATGCTGCATAAACGAAATCTCAGCTTACAACTTTAACGGGAGTAAAGTAATAGCAACTTAAGTATTCGATATTCCAGCAGTGAGTTTAGTTTGGATCTTGAAAAACAAAGCTTGAACAATTTACACAAAATGTAGAAATAAATTTTTCTTTTTTTGTAAATGAAATTCCAGATTTGTATTTGTTATTCAAATAAAACTGAGAAAGAAACGCAATTTACACTGGCCAAGGGTAAAAAGGAAACTTTGTAAAAATTAAAATTCTTTGATTGCAAACAAGAAAGATTTTAAGAGAACAACCACCGTAAAATTAGAAAAGTATTCATTTGCTGAAATTTAGTAGTTGCCACTCCTAGTTTCACCTAACAACTGCAACTTTGAACAATTTGTCAGTTGTTCATTTTCCCTTTTCCAATTCACATTTACCTGATGTGACAAGAAACACGAACAATTTATGACAAAGGCGTATGCATAAAACTCGTAAAATTGAGAAACAAACACGTAGGTACTTTGTCACATGAGCAAAACAGTTGTTAGTTGACATTAATTTGAACAATATTTAAGGTCTGGTGTAGAAGAAAATTTCTTTTGCTGTTCTGTTTATCTTTCTCACAATGGTCGATGTCTCTGAACTACGTCTTGTACCAAATCGTAGCGGTAGTATGTCCCTTGTTCATGTAGACAGGGCATACAAACTGAAACATATCGGTAAACAAAAGAAAAATTCAAAAATATGCGCGAAATGTACAGCTTGTGTTCCACGTTATTAACGATTAGTCTATTTTCGTCTGGGATAAAGAAGACCGTAAGGGAGTAAGTAGTATGAACTGATTTGGAGGTGACAGCAGTGAACAATCCAAAAGATCACAAAGAAACTTGCCCGGAGGATGAGTACTAAGCATACAAACTGGATTTAAAAAAGGCGGTTTTCAAAAAGAGAAGTACTGAAGAAACTAAATCCATCCCGGCCATCTATGACGAAGAAGCGTCCGTTTCCTCCGCTGAGCCATCAACAGCAGGCCAGTTCCCACTTTATAAACTGGTATGCAGCACCCTGTAAAAGAACCGGGCAAAACGCTTGTCCAAGCTTCCTGAACATCATCAGAATCTAGAAATTCCTGATCAACTTAAGACATCGAAGTCTGAGGAAGACTTCCTGCTATGCCAAAGTGCATCGAAGCACATTTTAGTGTTTGCGTCGAGTTCCAAAATTAGACTGTTGGCAACCAGGAAAACCTGGGGCATGGATGGTGCATTCAAGATTGTACCTCAATGGTATTAGCAGCTTTTAACCATCCATGCCTTTGTAGGGAGGTTAGCTGGTTGGTGCCAGCAATCCATTATTTACGTATGGGCAATGACATCGGCACATACGGGTTTCTTTTTTAAGCTTTACTAGAGAAAGCGGCAGTTCTGCAGCTCGACATTATTAGCAACAACGGGTCATTAGATATACCGGTGAGTGCACCAGTGGTAGACATACCTTGGAGCAGTTTCTGGAAGCTTAAATATACCAAGTTCCAGAGCCGATTTAATGCTGCTTTCCAAGTGGTGGTTTTATATTATATTTTATTGATTGCTTTCTTTTCTTTTTCGTTTTTTACTTTGTTAATATTGATCACTTATATTTGTTTATTTTACTTATTGCTGCTTATTATTGTTATTATCGTCTGTTATTTACTGTTGTTATTGTTTTTGCTGAACATTAAAAAATAAAAAATTATCTCACTGTATTTGTTGACCTATGTCTATCTCATTTCATTCAAATTCACTGTGTTATAGTAATATTAAAATGTAGAAAATAAAAAAAAATGGTATTAAAAACACCAATCACTAAAAGGTGTAAAATGGATAAGCAAATATTTAAAGAAAAAGACGATTATTACACGAATGAGAAAACTTCAGTGCTTTTCATAAAAGTAAATTTAATAAAACTTCCGAAATGATGAAGTTTCGTCACTTGAACTAATGTTACGTAATGAAAAACTTGGACCAATGAAATGAAAAATATTGCAGCTAATCAAAACAAAATAATTTGAATCAACGAACAGTCAGACAAGAGAACCAATCTTATTACGCTATGAGCATGCACTGAGAATTTCATTTCTAACAATCAATATAAAAGCGCAGTAAAAATCTTGACCGAAGAGGAATAAACTTAAACCAACATATTCTGCAAATGAAAGGAAAATTATTTTTGACATTTCAGATGAAGCAATTAAAGTTTAAAAAAGTACACCCAACAGAGATAAAATCAACTTAATTCAAATAAAGACATTTAAGCAAAAAAGTTTATCAAATTATCAAATGCTAAAAAAAATTTATTTACGGTGTAGTGGATAAATATTTATTTTTCAAGATTACAAGCAATATTTATTTGAATAAATCTCAGAAAATTTACAACAACAAGAGCAGCTGTTGAATGATTTAATAGGTTAACAAACATTAACGAATGTCAAGATGCTTGCTGATAAAGAATGCTTCATCATGCCCATTGGATGGATTTTCGTTTTATGCTTCTCTTTTCCAAGATATTCAGTAGCTACATCAAAATGCTATAATTTAAATGGTGGAGCGGAAGCAGATTGGTAAGTGATTGTTATTTTTTAACTTTCTGTTTGCCCTAAACGGTGATGCAGAATATGCGTAGCGTCTCCTTGTGAAGGCAAAGAGACCACTTTCAAAAGCTTACTGAAATGTACAATATTGATAAATAATAAAAAACGTTGCTGGTGCAATCATGTTGACGCAATGAATTTTTTGTAACAATGATTAACAGTAGGAGCTATGGCAGGACACTAAACATTTGTAATGATGTCATTATAATTCTACCATATTGAATATCTACATGAATGAATATCAAATCACTGTGAATATTTTATTTTAATAGAAAATCATTTTGGATTTCCATTGAATAATTAGGAATTAAGGCTGCAACATCTTGTAATAAATTTGCGAATTAGTCTGAAAAATCTGGAACATGCCAACATATGTAAATTATTTAATTTAGGCTATTTTAATGTTGCTTGCAATATCTTTAAATATACCTAAATTTCTTTTATTATTTTATGTGTAACTTCGTTAAAAAATCAGTTCACATCTTTGTGCAACGTAATGATATTATTTAAAATAGTAATCTACTTGATATCCTTAGGCATGGACAACATGCAGGGATAGTACATTATGAAAATAATAGAACATACTATTTCACAGGATTTAATATCAAAATAAAATCGATGTGCAATATTACAAAATTAAATTAAGAAAGTTACATCAAAATACCAGATTAGAAGAGTGTTTTATTTCGAAAATTCAGATTATATTTAATTTAAGTGAAATAAAGAAACAGCAGTTCAACAGGATTCTTGAATTCAAATGATCAATTACAGATGGATTCATGATCAAGAATACCTGCAGTTGCACACGCACGAATTAATATGTCATCATCCTTGACACGCAGAATATTGCAAATTTTTTAACAAAAAGCTTCTTTTTAACAAACTATTTTTCATTTATGGAAGAACATATTATAAAATAAAAAATTTATAAAAGAGATATGCATACAATAAAGAAAAGAAAGAGCGGATTTTTAATTAATTTATTTGCTTTACATGCACGTTTGGTAGATACAGGTAAAAAAAACTAAGAGATAGACATCAGCGAAATTAACTTACTGAATTGATTAACGTACTGTGGTGGCAAATGTCAAATACATTTTTGTGATGCTGATAATTCTCCTCAGTTATGTAAAAGAGGAACGTGTCTTGATCAACAATTGAAATGTTCTTCTGAAAAGTCAACTTTACATCTTCTTAATAAACAAAATTTTTGCTGAATTAAGTTTTATAAATAACATTCATTAGTTGTAAAAATACCAATAAAAATTATGAAACGATTAACAAAAAAATTCACCAATTTATCACTTATCCTATATAGGGTTATTGTGTACAAAGCTCCAGCTCAAAATACAGGAAAAGCATTGATTGCAGGAGGTGCTCCCGTTGCATGGCAAAATACTCCAGATCTTACTGGGGCTGCTGCGCATGCAGTTGTTAAATCACTTGAACATGTCATTGCGGCAAATGCAGCAAACAAATTTATTGCATACAATAATATTCCACCTGATATTCCCAAAGTAAAAACAAAATCAAACAGCAAAGGTAACAAAACCAAACATTAAGATAAGAAATGGAACATTCTATAATTATCATTTTTTCAGGAGTGTTAATGATGAATCCAAATGTCGCAGATGAAGCTTCATGGATTGTTCATACAGTACCAGGTTTTCCGAAAGCGCTAAGAGGATACGTATTTCCACCTGCAGAAATTCAGAAAGGACATTTGTTTATTTGTTTGACAATTAAGGAAAGTGAAATTGAAGCAATTGGTAAATTTATTTGCATGAAAAAGATGAAATTTACGCCAAATTATTTGGCAGATGCTTGACATTTCATACAAAAAAAAATTAGGAAGCAAATATATTTGAATAATAATTTCATATAATGAAGTGAATGGAATTTCTAGCTATGGCCTTGAGAATTGCAACTCCATTGATATATCACAATGATATACCAGATGCTGAGATGGATTCTCGACCAAATCTGAAAAAATTGGTTAACGGCGAATCAAGATTAACACCACCGTTAACTGTGACACGGCAAATTTCAACAGCAGCTGCTGCAGGACTAAAGGTGACCATATATAGTAAAGGTGAAAAGTCAAAATATGGTAAGTCACATGTGTTACAAGTAAATTTCCAGAACAAATATCTTACAGAAATCTGCACTGATAAAATAAATCTGCTTTTATTATTTATTTTTCATTTTTCAGTATTAGCATGTGCGGCAAACATATTGTAAGGCGTGCTTTCTCAAAATAGTCTCGACATAAGTATTTGAACTTATAAAATCAAGCGTTTTTTTATTGTAACTTGCTCTGAATGTTAAGTAAATTTCAAAGAAGCTAATTACAGAGATTTACCGAAGAGTACTTGTGAAGAAATTAAAGACAAGCATCAAAGTTTGGACAACAAGAGATAAAACATTGAAAAGTGATTGTCGGATTTTGGGCAGAAATATAAAATTAGTAACAAGTCCCATTGCTGTTGATGGTCAAGCAAGTTCTCTTGATAGTGATGTTTCTCAATGGTTAATCAGTGAACCAGGAAACAAATTTTGTGCTATAGACAAACCTTACCATGTAAATTTGTAATAATTGAAAAGCAATTGTAGAACAATATGTTTTTTTAGAAAAGTCAAACAAAAGAGCCAGCAATGGCCGTTTGCATCGATGATGCTACCATTTTTGGTCATTTCAATCTAATTGGTCAGAATGTAGAAAATTGCGCATGAAGCCACAAGGTTGATGACAGAACTCATTTCGTGTCTGAAAACGCTAATTCAATAAAACTGAAATAAGATTTACTATATGTACGTGAGATTTAACAAAATGTACTTCAACATGAACAATTCAACAAGGACCACATTTTAATTTCTTGCTTTTCCATATGGTTTATTAAATTGCAAACTTATTCACAATGCTCAAAGCAACGTTTCTGTAATGACCAATTCTATCCTGATTAGAATGCTTTAGCAAAGATTGCACAGATCATTTTGCGCATGCATTGAACATTACTAATATTATATCTGTCAATTTTGCGTTTGAATAATTGTAAATTTTCTAAAAAGAAAATATATACGTTATTTAATTTTCTATGAATTTTCATTTTATAGAAACATGCTTCTATGTGTTGTTACGCATTTTTTCAACAAATGAAATCATATTCTTATTATTCAAAACAATTTGATAATATTTGAGTAAGTAGTTCATATTGCAAAGCGTTCATTTTGCAAAATAAAACTGACATTAACCATATGCATGTTTTTTTCAGCATTCTCTGTCTTCAATATACAAAAAATTTGATATAATTTTTTCAGCAAATAAATTTTTTTCCCCAAAATATTTCAATATTTCAAGCAATCAATTTTGCTCACATCTTACTTGGCATATTGTTTCTCACTATTTTTATTGTTCAAATGCCATCCCATCTATAAAATAATAAAATAATGAAAAATGAAAATTCAAGTCATTTTAAATAAAAACATTTAAGCGATGAAGTTTTTGAAATTAGTATATGTCAAAATAAAATATTTATTTACGGTGCAATGGGTAAATATTTATTTTTCAAGTTTACAAGCTATATTTATTTGATTGAAGAATAACTCTTTGAGAATTTACAACAACAAAAGAAGCTGCTTAATGATTTAATAGGGTAACAAACGTTAACGAATTTCAAGATGCTTGTTAATGCAGAATGCTTTATAATGCACATTAGATGAGATGGATTTTTCTTTTATGGTTCTATTTTCCCCGGAATGGATCAACTCGCCGCGGCGTTCAACTCGCCTCGTTTTTGCTTGTTTTGCTCATTTCTCCGTTGCTAGGGTAGATGTTGCTACGAGCAGTTGCTGTGCAAAAGACTGAATATCCTATTTTTCTTCCTTGTGCAATTGTGAAAGCGAGTAAACAAGATTGCTTTAGCTGCAGGCTAGCGACGGCTAAGGCCAAGCCCAGTGCAGTCAGTAGCTTATTATTATTTGTCTGGAAAAGCAAGACCAGTCCGTCTGGTTATGCTAAACACTGTCTGGAATTTTTTACCACTGGTCAATTCAAAAAAAAAATATATATACACATATGTAGTGTTGTTAAATTAAAAACTGCATACGACAAAGCCGAGAACAGTTGCCAACGTTCAACACTGACTGCAGGGCTTATGAAAAATGGCCAGAAGAAATTGCTGTGATTTGTGTTGTTGTCAAATTTGTTTTCAATTTTAAGCGTCGTTGTTTTTCGTCTGGCTTTATTTGACTTTAAAATTTTGTCTGGAACGGTTGCTATGGAAACGTTGGCTGGTTTTGAATTCAATCAATTTATTCAAGCCTTCAGTTGGGCTACTTGTCGTTGTGCTAATAGTTGTAACAGAGAAGAAACAAACCGTTACATGTTTACATCTATGTATACATATATTTATTTATTTGTTTATTTATATTGATGAACAGCATTTCACTGCTATTGGATCGAGCATTCGCCTAGCCGAACAATTTATAAACACACCGTTGCAGTCAGTATTGAAATTGACAAAGCTAACTTTGTCGTAAATTTGCAAGCGACCTCCCCAATTGTTCCCCGCGAGTTGAAACAAATTTCCTTTTCCAAACGAGATCAATTCGACGTTTATTAATTTTTTTCTTTCCTTTGAGCTTTTCTCCCACATCGTTTGAAATTGCATTTTCAGATATGGCTACTCCAGCTAAGCGAAATCGTAGTGATGGTCAACGAGACCAGCAAAATCTACCCGGAAGTGGAGGAGAAAGTGAAAACATGGAAATCGAGCAGATAAGTCAAAGTAAAGTACAAAGTTGACCGTTGAATACTTTCTGCCACGCACTTTATTGTATTAAAAAATTTTCATTTTCATTTCAGGTGAAGGTGGTGAATTTTTCAAACAAATTTACATGTGTGTAAATTTTGTTCGATTTTGATACCTCATTTCGATGTTTTGTTTGGCAAGCTGAGCTGAAAGCTCTTTCATGAAACGCTTCTTTGTCTTCTGATAACTTTGTTGGTGCCTCATCAGTAAGAATGCGTTGTTGATGCACACGTCAACGATGCGGTACAACATCAGCATGGTGTATCTGTTGGTCTTTCTTTTACAGCCAAAATCTTCTATTCTTGCATCCATGCTATCCACGCCTCCTTTACCAAGATTATAGTCATTGATGATGTTTGGTCTTTTATCATCTCTCTGGTTATCTATTTTCAACTTTGCGTGGCATGAAATCATCAGAAGAACATTCCTATTCTTCCTTGGAACGTAACTGATCATCGTTACTTTTTTGTTGTGCTCATAAGCAGCTAATGTCGAGTAAATATCACGTCTTGTTGCTTTACGCAAACATGCTGGAACATCACGGCGATGGGCTGAGACTGTGTCTACAACTGTAAGACCATGCTCAAGAAGATATTGCAGAATGGAATATGATGTAAAATGAGGGTCCATAAAAACGTTTTTGTTAGAGTTCACAAATGGCTGTGCCAATTGCTCAGCAATGCTGTTTGCTAGACCAATTTGAGGTTCTTCACCACTTCTGCCAGTATATAACAAACCTTTCAGAGCATAACCATTCTCCGCGTCACATATCTAGTTGATCTTCACACCGTACTTTGCTGGTCAAATGGTCAAATGGTCAATACGTTGGGTCAAATGCAAAACTGGCCATCACAAGTTCACCACAACTGATTATCTTTAGCAATAAATAGCTGCATAATGGATATCGCTCACCCAGTTCTTAAAGTTACCATAAAGAACTGACTGATTTTGTCACA
Organism: Trichinella papuae; assembly: GCA_001447755.1. Classification (NCBI taxonomy): domain Eukaryota; kingdom Metazoa; phylum Nematoda; class Enoplea; order Trichinellida; family Trichinellidae; genus Trichinella; species Trichinella papuae. Next base: position 18,391 of record JYDO01000116.1, on the reverse strand, counting down.
TATTCAGCTAATAACAGTGACTCTTAGATAAACGTCGAGAAGGTCTAAGAGCATTGACAGACACTCATGAAGTATACTGTATTTATCTTTGGGGTTGGCACCCTGTTTGACTAATCTACTCTATATTATCCACAGAAACTATATCCCAGATTCCATAAAGCACACATACATGGACCATATTCAAGAATGATCAATGTGGTAACCCCAGAGCATTTTACCTACTACTGGCATATCAATTATTTCAATGGAATCATCATAAAAAGCGAAAGTGTTATGTGTCAACATATGTAGACAGGTGCCCGGAATATGAACAGTAAACATAAAAGAACAGTTTAAAAACGCCATCACTGTGGAGATAGAGCATAAAAATTTATCGATAGATTTAAATAAATAAGGCTAATTACTTTTATTTAAATTACAGCACTGTTCCAAACATCGTTTGTCTACTAGACAGGTGCCCGGATGAGGGATAAGACAACGACCTGATCTCTCCACGGAAAAATGCTAGGTTCTATCACGCCATCTTCCAGTAATGCCCGCACTTCGTTTCGGATAAAATTAGTACCCTCAGCAGAAAACCTGCATGAGGTAGTGACTATCAGTCAGCAATTAGGCATTAGATGAGCGAAAAGCCTGGGTAGCCAGGCCGCAGATAATCAACGGCGGTAGATTTCCTCCGTAATTGAGCGTTACACTTCGTGCATTCGGTGGAAATGTTGTCCAAGGATGACGTCCGCGCATAGATGAGGAAGACCTGTCCGGCGGAAACTTTTGTATAGTCGATCTTGGACTTCGAGGTCGACAGTTATACATCCTAGAGCAGGGGTAGCCAAAGTGGTCGATATCGACCCCTTGGGGTCGATGGGACTCTCTAAGGGGTCGATAAAGGCTTAGGGGTCGAATGGAGGTCGATGAACTGCGGGATCGAATATGAACTTTGAAATCCCAATCTTAGTAATTTATTTCGTCGAGAACTATTTTGTAACAATAATTTATACTTTTCTGAACAATCAACAGACATTACCAGAAATTAATTTTGCGTGATGCTAAGAGTATTTTTGACTTCAGGCTAAATTTTCACCACCTTTTCTTACTGGTCGTTTAACGCTTGTTTCCGCTAGTTAGACAAAATGCGGCTTTGTTCTATGAGTTTGATGTGTTGCATAGGCCTTTGTCAGATATTTTTTGCGTCTTTCGTCACATCAGATGAATTGGTAAAGGCGATTTTAGTACAAAGCTAAATGATAAATTGTGCACAGCTGCTTGGGGTGGACGTCTGCGTGACAGCGCCCGCGCGTAATTGAAGCAACGCATGACAGCGAGCGTAGCTGCGCTTTATTTCTGGACATTTCTGCTAAGCATAATGGCGAGCGCTGATGCAAAGAAGAAGTGCAGACAATATTCATATGCCTATGTGCCTGCTATGTCAAAAGGTTTTCAGTAACGATGCCATGAAGCCTTCAAAGATGAAAGACCACCTCGAAAGGGTTCACCCTGATAAGAAAAACAAAGATATTGAGTTTTTTAAGGTGGTGAAAGAAAAAATCAGAAATCAACCCAATTTGAAGTCGTTTTTTAAAGCGCCTGGTATTGTTGATTGTGAAGGAGGACTGAAGGCATCATACAGCATCTCCCTTAATATAGCAAAGAAAGCACTGTCGTATTCCATTGGTGAGGAGATCGTTATACCAGCTATTAAAGAAGTGATTGAAACTGTTATGAAGAAAGACTCTGAACCTGTTCTGAAGTGTATCCCTTTAAGTGCAAAGACAGTGCAGCGACGCATCGATGAAATGGCCAGCGATGTGGAGAGAACTTTGGTGTCTGAGCTACAACATTGCAAATTTTCCATCCAACTAGATGAGTCAGCTTTCGGTTGCTCGAATATTCTTAAGGCCTATGTAAGGTATTATAGTCAAAGCCTAAAGTGCATTCTTGACGAGTTTTTGTTTGCCAATTATCTTAAAGGTGATGCAAAAGGTGAGACAATTTTTCGATGCTTAGAGGATTATTTGAAGGAACACAATGTTCCCCTCAGGAATATTACTGCAGTGGCTACCGATGGTGCACCAACAATGGTTGGCCGTTACAGGGGATTTACCACCTTACTCAAGGAAACGGTTCCTGATGTACGCGCTGTTCACTGTGTGTTACACAGACATCATCTTGTTGCCAAGAACCTCAGTGGTGAACTGCATGCTGCCTTAAAAGTTTGTATTAAGGCAGTCAATAAAATTAAAGGGCAACCGATGAATTCCCGACTATTTGCAACGTTATGTGAAAAAAATGATGAAACTTTTAACCAACTGCTTTTTCACACGGAAGTAAGATGGTTGTCAAGAGGGGATTGCTTACAAAGACTTGTTGATTTGTATCACTCGACTGTGGATTTTCTTGCTGATGTGGACCAGACATTACGTGAGGAGTTGAAAAAGTGTAAGAACCATCTGTTATATTTAGCAGACCTGTATTCAAAATTGAATGAAAAACAGAAACGTCAGCAAGGAAAAGATGTCACCATTATTCAAGCACGAACAGTGTTAATAGGCTTTCAAGCTAAAATAGGCCTATTTAAATCGTTTTTGGCATGACGAGATTTTAAGTATTTTTTGAATTTACAGAAACTGGAAGAAGGAGCAGATGTTTCAGACCGGGACTTGGAAATATACATCAGTCACCTGGAAAAATTAAGGGAAGACTTTAAAATACGTTTTGAAGACCTAGAGAACATGACGGTACCAGATTGGATAATCACACCATTCGACATAGAAACAGAAAATGTGAACATTGAATTTTCATTGCAAGAAGAGCATGTTGAGATGAGCGCGGATCTCGAGGCTAAATTAGTGTTCAAAAATAAAAGCCTCAGTAAGTTCTGGAGTAATGTAAATATTACTAATAAATACCCTAAGCTAAGTGCAGCAGCTCAGCCATTTTTACTAGCGTTTCCAAGTTCATACCTGGTTGAAGCTGGTCTTAGCCACGTAAATGCGATTTTATCAAAGCAAAGGAACAGACTGAACCTGGAAATGCGTGGAGACTTGCGCCTGAAACTCACCAATTTCTAGCCAAATATCAATGCCCTTGCAGCTGCTCATCAAACACATCCTTCACATTAATGATGCCAAGCAGTTAAATAAAAAATTATCAACTACTTTAAATTTACATGAATACGGCCATTATAGGAACAGATATACAAATTGACAAAAGGATAATTAAACGTAAAGGTAAAATAAATCTGATTGAGAATCAGTAATTGTGAAAAGGGTAAAGGATACATTATAATAAAGAAATTTATTATTAATAATACTTGTTTTAGGAGCTTGGGGGTCGATGAGGCATCAAGGAATCCATAGGGGGTCGATGAGGCGTCAAGGAGAACCATAGGGGGTCGATGGTAAAAACAGTTTGGCTATCCCTGCTCTAGATCTTCCGTTTCACAATGGCCAAGTCCCAGTGACTTGTCGATAATGGCGAATCCTTCCAAAGCGTTGAAGTTCTGAAATTTTTGCTGTAAGGCTGTACCATGGTCGACTTCATTGTTGATACTGCAGCAGTACATAATCGCTTCCTTGTCTGAAGGTAACCTCGTTACTGAGATGGCCCAATCCAGTTTGCATCAGTGGGCAACATATTTCTTGTCATTACACTTCAGTTTTATTGTGCAAACATTCTCCGTCAATTCTTTGACGTTTTGTCTGAGCAAAATTCTAACGTCAGCATAACTGACATTCTCCAGTGGCAGCTTTGCAAATTTTGTTTGATCGTTTGCCTAATCAGCCCATTTTCCTTCCCTGCCAGGAATTCGCAATTTCTTTAATTTTGTTGCATTTGACACGCTGTACCATTCACGTGTCAACCCGGCTATGTCCAAACTGACTCTTGCGGCTTCGACATTTTTCGCTCTGTGAATCCCTTGCAGGATCATCGCGGCTGTCTTTACCTTCAGCCCAAGATCTTTGGCAAGATCTTCATCAACAAATGTCCTGCTGCACCCACTGTCGATCAACGCAGTCGTCAAAATTGTCTTTCTTAGACCTCTCAGGAAGACCTTCAGTAATTCTAAATGGTGGGCGGAATCATTACAAATGTAACCTTTCTCCGTCTGATCAGATGCACTACTCTCTTCCTCCTTCGTTCGACGTTGATGATGTAGAAGTGGATGATGACAATATCTGCAACTTCGATCTTCTAGGCATTGCTGCTCGTTAGGCGGAATTGGACAGGTTTCATTATTTTTATGCTTGCTCAAACAATGATAATGTACGCCTAACCTATTTGCTTCTGCAAAAAGGTCACCAGCGGACAGTGACGTGAACTTTACACATTTTTTCAACAGATGATTTTTTCCGCACTTGGGACACTTAACTCCCCCCGTCTCACTTCCTGCCGCCGACGAATCTCCAACAGGTCGTTGTACTGCTGTCTTCTTCTCAACGTTTCCCACTCCAATAAGTGGTCTTTGTTTTGCCTTGACCACTTTATGGTGTACGTTGTCTTGTGATGACGTCAGGTTTGAAAAGATGAGCTTTCTGTAGAATTTCTGCTTCTTTTTCCAGGAAATCCAACAAATGGTCAGGTGTATCTCCATTTCTCTTTTGGCACCAACGTTTCACCAGTACCCAGTTCAGCTTTTTTTCTAACTGGCGTGTGAAGTGTGGATTCTTCTCAACGTCATAACCGTGTGCTTTCATTGTTGCTGTAATGCTCCTCACAGCAATCACAAAATTTCTGAGAGCCAGATAATCATCTTCCTTCAGAGACGCCAGTTTCCCCAACCGAACTTCTTGCGCTCTGATAACAATCTCCAGTCGGCCATATTCTTTTTTCAGCGCATCTACAAGCGCTTTCCCCTGATCTGGCTGATCTAATCTGATCCATTTAACAACTTCCAAGGCTTCACCACTAAGCGATTTTTTGATAGCATTAAATTTCATGATTGGCTACCGAAAGCTACAATATGGAATGAGCGCAATAGCTATCTCCCATGGTGGATACACAGCAGCTCCTCCTCTGAAATTTTGAATCTGATCCTCAGCCTTCTATCCAAGAATGGCACTGATCAATTCATCACCATCCTTCATCAGATCAAAGGGTTTGTGAGTTGACGCACCCAACGTCGCGTGCTGCTCACGTTGCAAAACAACATTCGAAGTTGTGAAAAGCGGTTCAGCACATATTAGCAGTCCTTCTTTTCTCCTGCTCTATTTGGGTGCTCAGAGGACGATTTTCGCGAAAATTTTCTGAAAAGTCGTTTTTCGCACTTTTCAGGGCGAATTGAGCACGATTTGGGTGCTCAGAGGGCGATTTTCGCGAAAATTTTCTGAAAAGACGTTTTTCGCGAAAATTTTCTGAAAAGTCGTTTTTCGCACTTTTCAGGGCGAATTGAGCACGATTTGGGTGCTCAAAGGGCGATTTTCGCGAAACTTTTCTGAAAAGTCGTTTTTATTCTGAACTTGTTATTCTTATTCTATTGTTATTCTGAACTGAATCTCTAGACATTCCCTTTTTGATTGATATCGTTGTTGTTAAGCCACTGACAAACGAGCTTTCCTGGAGCTTGAGACTTTCAACAGCTGTTATCATTATGGTGTCCAGATCGATGCTGAACTCTTCCAGGCAGATACGAAATTCCCTGGCCAGCTGTAAATCATTGCACCACCTTCGCAGGACTTCAGCCGTTTTCTCCGCATGCTGAATCTTTAGAATTAGGTGATTCCTTTGCAACGCAACGGCGAAATCTGTCGATTCCATCAGAGCCGTATTTGATCGAGACAACGTTGGCCTTTTTTTTCATCGTTTTCCCATGCAGCTACAGCTGCAATGTTTTCAGGCGCTTTCTTTTTCTCTTCCTGGTCCTAATCTTCAATTTGTTGGTAAAGGTTGCCTTTTCTTCGATGTTGATTTGTTTAACCACAAATTCAAAAAAGCTTTCTAGGCTTGTAGCTATGCTGGAGTTCGATTATGCTAACTCTTCAAATTTTTGATTCAAATCTGCTGGCATGGCTCTTTTAACCCTCATCTAGGCACCTGTCTAGATATGTAGACACGTAACACCTTCCTTTTTATGATGATTTTACTGAAATAATCTCTATGTTAGTAATAGTTAAAATGCTCTGAGGTTACCACATTGATCATTGTTTAATGTGGTCCATGTTTGTGTGCTTTATGGAATCTTGGAATAATGTTTCTGTGGATAATATAGAGTAGATTTGTCAAACAGGGTGCTAACCCCAAAGAGTCTAGTCCCGGTTTCCCCAACTGACTCTGCATACGTTTCTCTCTAAATTTCATTGGTTGTTGCCCAAAGGAGATTATCTCTGTTTTATTGGCTGTCGCTCTGATGCGTTCTATTTGCTGAATATTCCTTTTCTATCAGTGGTCAATTTCAGAATCAATTTAAAGCTCTTTTAAATTTGTTTTTAAAAATTAAATACTTTTCAAGGGTATATATTTAGTGATGTTTAATGTTAACCAAGCTAATTCTTCAAATAAAACCCATGCAAATTGGCATTCTTATATTGTATTAATGTGAATATCACCTTTGGAACAGACAGGCTGTATTTTTGTTTCCATACACATTGCAATGTTCTGTATTTTACATAGAGATAAAGGCGTATGTTGTAATTTTATTAATCTGAAAGGCATCAATCAAAATATTATTTTTGGATAGCACAGAATGTCCTGATCTATAATACTTAACAACATAACACATAATACAAATCTACAATATAATATAATATAATATAATATAATATAATATAATATGATACAATACAATACAATACAATACAATACAATACAATACAATACAATACAACACAATACAATACAATACAATACAACATAATGCAATACAATAACCAATAAAAGACTGAACAAGAGTCAATAAATATAAATAATGCAGTGTGCAGAAAAGAGTGGCACTCAATAATTCTCTTCCTTAGGTACTAAGTACGCCACAGTTTTTAAGAGCTACTCCATTGTGTGCGTACCGCCATCATATTCTGCAATCAACGCTGTTATGTGAAGCTGCATCTCTTTATATTTATTATTTTTTATCCGCAAATCATTGGCGATAACGCATCCTAATGTCATCTGCTGATTCAACGTTTCCGTTGAACCTTGCTCATCAATCAGCAACTGGAGCAGTTCATAAAAGCTGAGGTGACTTTTTCCCACATGTCGGTTTATTTTGAAGTGCCAGCCTTTTAAATCATTATTAGTGCGAATATTTATATTATATACATTCCATAACGGCAGCCTGTTAAGGGTCATCCATTCTTCTTTGAAAAAATTAATCAAGGCTGCTACTGAACCTGTAACACCTCTGCCAATCATTTCCACGGCAGCAGGTACATCATGAAGCGGCAAAGAAACCATTGTCAGTAACATTTTGACTTTTTTCTTCGTTGCCGTTTCATGGATGTAACTGGTACGCATCCTGAGATCGGTCACCTTCCGCAGAACTGCTTGGCAAAAATGGAAGTAACAACCTTGTATGTAGGCCCCCAGAAATGTCCCCTGCAGTGCAGGAATCAGGGCCGTCTCAAAATCGCAAATAATTGTTNACTTTTCACCCTTGCTTATTCTCGATCAGATGCATTTCACCTTTACGTTTAATCATCCCGCGCGGCCGTTGTCACGCAGACGTCCACCCAAAGCAGCTGTGCACAATTTATCATTTAGCTTTGTACTAAAATCGCCTTTACCAATTCATCTGATGTGACGAAAGACGCGAAGATATCTGACAAAGGCCTATGCAACACATTTATCAAACTCATAGAACAAAGCCGTATTTTGTCTAACTGGAAGAAACAAGCGTTAAATGACCAGTAAGAAAAGGTGGTGAAAATTTAGCCTGAAGTCGAAAATACTTTTAGCATCGCGCAAAATTAATTTCTGGTAATGTCTGTTGATAGTTCAGAAAAGTATAAATTATTGTTACAAAATAGTTCTCCACGAAATAAATTACTAAGATGGGATTTCAAAGTTCATATTCGATCCCGCAGTTCATCGACCTCCATTCGACCCCTAAACCTTCATCGACCCCCATTCGACCCCTAAGCTTTCATCGACCCCTTAGAGAGTCCCATCGTCCCCAAGGGGTCGATATCGACCACTTTGGCTACCCCTGATCTAGAGCATATGCAAAATGGAACTGTAGTTTTGGGCGATCGAAGGTTTCATATCCTGATGCTCTGGAAATGGCCAGGAGGAGTGCCTTTTTTAGAAAAACAGACAAGACGGCGTTTAATTTCTCTGCAGAAGGAACTGCCGTTAAATCCCAGGCTTGGGGAATTGTATCAAAAGAGCATTCAAAATTATGAAGCGAAGGCTTACATTCATCGTCTGCCACCAATGGAAGCAGCAGACCTAAGAAAGCATCGTCATTGGTTTTTACCACATTTTGCTGTGTACCATCAAGACAAACCAGATAAGTGTCATTGAGTACTTGATGCAGCTGCACGCAATGGAGGAGTATCTCTTAATAGTCTTTTGAACACTGGTCTAATTCTCATCACGTCATTATTGGGAGTTGTATTTTGATTCAGATGTGGCCGTATTGCAGTGAATGATGACGTTAAAGAAATGTTCAGCCAAGTTTCAGTTACACCTGCAGATTCTGATATGTTGGCATTTCTATGGACTAGTAATGTAGTCAGAGAACGTGACGTATATGTTAACCAGAGACACGTCTTCGGTGCTACGTGCTCCCCAGCTGTGGTGAATTTCGCTTTAAGAAAAGGGGTGAATAGGAAAGACGCGGCCACTGCTCAAATTGTCAGAAGGCATTTTACATGGACGATTTATATTGGAGCGACGACAATAAAGATGTGGTAATTCAGCGTTCGCAAGAACTCAAAACGGCCTTTAGAGAAGCTTGTTTTGAGCTCAGGAAGTCGGTTTCAAATTCCAGAAAGGTTACTGAAACATGGCCAATGAAAGAAAGGGCTTCTGTTATCAAAGAACTTGCTGGAATGAACAACAATCAGTTATTAAAAGTAAAGGTGGTTTACTCCCACTTTGTCCGCATAAATTCCACCACAATTTGTGATTGGCTGGTCACTGATTGGTTGTGCGGTGATTGGCCGGTTAACGGCGGTTTGGTTATTGAGCTCTGCTATTTCATTAGTTACCCAGTTTTCACCACTAATTGGTTGAATATCTTATGGCATTTGATTAGCTACTCATTTTTGATCATTGATTGGATGATTGTTTTCCATCAAAGTTTTCCCAAATATGGGATGCTATACCATTAAATTGTCTTATATGGACATGAATTATCACATTCCCTATTTTTTGAAACAGAGTTCTTCTTTTATATGTAATGTGGAATAGTGCATATATTTTTTGGATTTAGCAAATAATACTTTTAAACATCTTTGTTTTTTTTACATTTCACCGATTACTGAACATTATTTTAATCTGCTACGTTAAGCCACTATTTGAATCTTTGTTCACAACCAGTATTTATCATTATGGTTTGTGTNCTAAGCTAGCCAAACGCATTTTCAGTTCAATGCATGCAGCAGCTACGCTACATCGCCTGAGAAAATTTTCACAGAATATCGATATAATGTGATGTCAGTGGATATTGCACCAAATACTTCTTAACATATACCATTGAAATGCGCAAGTACAAAACATACAATGATATTGGTGATCTGGAATTTTTGCAATGCTGCAGGCAGATGCTTTCTCAAATGAATTCATTGTGTGACTAAAACCAAACAGTGAACCCTTGATAATGCGCAATTACTGTTCTATCAACAATTAGAATGAAAGTTTCGGCGGAAAATGAAAGATCAATGCTTTATGCCTGCCGATGAGGATAACTAGCTATAAATGATTATATTTTAGCAAACATATGCAGTGACAGAGGAAGATACTGGACACTACCATGATGTAGTGAACTTCAGATGAAAAATAATTTTTATTGCTTTCACTTTTATTCGGTGAAATGATTTTGATATGGAACAGATATTTTTTGATCTGGAATGTTGAACATTTGGTTATCATCGTAATACAACAATTGCAACTTGAATGTTTAGTCATCCCAGTAGTCTGTTTACATTAGATATTGAAAAATAAATTTAATACAATTTACACAAAATGTATAACCACGGATGTTTATTTTAAACAAAATTCCATATTCTTATTTTTTATTTATATGAAACATAAGAAGAAAAACAATAACTCTTGTAAACAGGAGCGAAAGAAAGATTGGAAATATTAAACCAGAAACATTTTCAGAAAACAGGCAGGCAAAATCAGAAAAGTATTTCGATGCTAACATCCAGCAATCACCACTCCCAGTTTTAGCTGACAACTGCAGTTGTGGACAATTTATCAATTTTAGATTTTCCCTTTGATATTATACTTGATTAATCTTTAGTTAGCCTTCATCAGAACAATATCTGTCAAACGAAAAAGAACTGTTGAGAAATCTTTTCTCAATTCTTGCTCATCAGTACTGAAAACCATTGCTCAGTGCACGAAAACAACGGTGACGTAACACCAGCCGTTTTCCTTGTTTTTCTCAATGAAAAACAATGGAATAGCAATTAAACGGTCAAAAGGTCAGCGTTATGTTGTATATCTGCCACAACTCCGGTGGTCAGCTGCTGAAAAGCGTCAAAGTGAAATGTAGCTGACAGCTCGCCTGTCCATACTCCGGCTAAGCTGCACAGTCTGAGGGATTGCGCAACCAAGCCAATTTTGTAATTACTTTTCGATTATCCAGGTCGCCAGACGCGGAGTGAGGTCAAGAAAAAGATATAAATAAGAGTGGAGGAGGTAGGAGGGACAATCACACGGAATACGCCATCTCGAAGACTGCCTGAACCGTTTACTCTCGTTAAGTTCCATTCTAAAAGATTTTAAATGATGGATGCAGATTTTGATCGAATTCACTTCGTGACAACAACGAAAAACCAACAAAAATTGGTGTACAGAGGAAAGTGCTACACATTGAAGAGGACGAATCGTAATGATAAGTATTGGATGTGTACTGAAGTAAGCAGAATTGTTTCAGTATACAGCGTTATTATTATCATTCTAGTATGACAAGCAAACTATTTACGTCCCAATTTAGAGATCCAGAGGCTGTCGTGGCACACTGTCCACAAATCTGGAGGCAACAGAAGTGATCCGCACAAGAGAGCATGCGGAAAGCTGCCCTGTAAATCCCCACGCATTCTACCATCACCAGCAGCTTGGCGAGTTGAGACGGCTCGCATCAGAAGATACGAGACCGGTGATGGAGATATATGATGAGCTAGCAAGCAATGCCTCCACCAACCTAGACACTGTCGCACATTTTCCAACGTGGGACCAGGCGCGGCATACGATGTACAACCGTCGGGCTCGGAGATACCCACGCTTACCGGCAACTCGGCAGGAGCTGCGGCTCACTGCTGAGCAGACAACAACAAAATTCGGTGAGCAATTTTTAATGTATCATTCGCCGACCAATGATATATTGATTTTTGCCACCGAGGCTGGTGTGAGGCTGCTGGCTCAGAGTAACTGCTGGTGCAAAGACTTTTAAGATTGTCCCATCCTGGTACCAGCAGTTGTTTACCCTTCATGTGTTCATGGGGGGTAAACTGCTACCCGTCGTGTATTGTTTGACTGTTAGAAAAGATCTGCCCACGTATAGTCAGATATTTGAAGTGCTCCATTCCAAAGCGGAAGAACTTGGCGTCCAACTTGATCCGGCAACTTTTGAGTGCGATTTCGAAACAGCCTTGATCCTGGCCATTCAAGGCAACTTTCCAAACACCCGGGTACAAGGTTGCTTATTCCACTTTTGCCAAGCTGTGCTTCGGCAGGTCGGTCGGCTTGGCTTAGGAAATGATTATGCAAATAATCAGGAAGTAAGGAAGAAGGTGAAAATGCTGATGGCATTAGCATTTTGCCGGTGAATCTTGTACCCGCGGATTTCGAAATCTTAAATGTTGGGGCGTCGGGTCAACTGGAAGCCTTGTTCCAGTACTTCCACTGCCGCTAAAATACCGCTTTGGAACGTTCATGGCGTGTCTGTGCGGACCAACAATCATCTGGAAGGTTGGCACAACCGCATGAACAAAAGAGCACGGAAGCACCACCTACCTGGGGTTTTATCACTTTATACAACTGATCATTGACGAACAGGGCAAAACCGAGACGGTGGTGCGGCAAATAGATGATGGCTATGCGCGGGGAAGGGGCTCTGTGAGACGTAGCGCAACTTACAGAGTCGAGCAGCGACGGGTAGATTGGTGCGGAATGAAGTTAGCATAGAGCATTTTTTAAGTGCGATATCCTATCATACTCCGGCACCTTTACGATTATAGCACTTTGTATATATTTTATTCATTATAATTGTATACTTTATTATTGTTCATTGTATATATTGTAATATTGTTCAGATTTGTTTCTTGTTGATTATTATTGTTGTTTGTTGTTGATTATTATTGTTGTTTTTTGTTTATTCATATTGATTGTTGTTAATTGTTGGCTGCTGTTACCGCTGTTGTAATATGAAGCTGTATACTTTATATTTATCTAATTCCGAAGCGTTTGTAGCAAAAAGCAGAAATGCTTTTGTGCAAAACAGACTGCTGATTAGCACAGACGTGAAGAAATAAAATTACAAAAACAAGTTATGATGTGAGCAATCAAATGTAAAGCTGAAGAACCATTAATGTTCAGCACTAAGATGACCACTTATTTAAAGCCATATTCAAATACTGCAAGACATTTTTTTTAATCAATTCCGGTGGCCCCGGTGTCAATTCTAAGAAGGTATGTACTTCATCAATGTAGATTTACTGTGGCGCAGCAGCTGTTGAATAAGGAAGCGTAGGCTATTTGGCATAAGGAGGAACAACGGCATTCGTCACAGTGAAAAGTCAGGCTGTGTACACATTGAAGATGACAACTGTGCCAAGATTGGAATTACAAGCATTCATTGTTAGCGTTCACCTGGCAGACACTTTGTTGAAGGAACTGGAAAACAGATTGGTGATGAGAGGAGTTGTGTTCTGGTCAGACAGGTTTATGGTACGGTACTGAATTAACAGTGAGGTAAATCACAGTTTTTAAACTGTCAGCAACCAGGTTAGAGAAATCAAGGAAAACCTTGCCATTTAAGTTTCGACACTTGGAAGTCAGATATGTTCCAACAAAAAATTACGCAGATCAGATTTCCAGAGGACTGGATGCAACAGGTTTGATCAAACGGCTTGATTTCTGGACGGCGGGCCCAAAGTTTCTGCAAAAGGAAGAGGAGTGGCCAGAAACCAAGGTCAAGCCGCCAGACAGCGATTTGAAATTACGTTCAAAAGCCTTAGCCGTTCTTGTAGCAAGCAACAGTGCAGACGCAAATAAGTGTAGCAATGTTGCTAAGTCATCAAAGAGGCCGTTTTGGAGTAAAATTCAGAAATTTACCTGCATCACCCCAATCGTTTATTAGACAACATCTGAGTAAAGAAAAAACTCTGTTAAAGCAATCTTCCCGTCGATCCCTGAAATTTCTGAACAGCCCCAATGGTTCAGGAAAGAACTTCTGGGGCTGTAAAAATTTCTTTTCAGCAGTGCTAAAGGTGATCTGTGAGACTTCCTGGGATCAAGCCATTCGATCATTATACAACTTCTGAGATAACAAAAATCTCTTTCTAGCCTTTTTTGAGCTGACTTCAGAAGCCAGTCAGCATCACCACAATCGTTCAATATACAACATCTGAGTTAGAAAAATCCGTATCCACCCGTTATGGAATCGTTCACAGAAATTTCGCAGCATCACCCAAATCGTTTTTTAGAAAACTTCTGAGTAACAAAAATCTCTTTCCATCCGTACTGGAGGTGATTAGACAAACTTCAAAGCATCACCAGAATCGTTCATTAGACAACTTCTGAGTTACCAAAATATCTTTTAGAAAATATAGAAAGAAAAGTCATTGTGAATAACAGAGCCTGACTTTGATCATATGTAAAAGAAACGTCTGAAATACCTATTGTATTTGAAGAAATTCAAGCAAAAAAGTGATTGTGAGCATCGGATCCTGAGATGGTCTATTTTTTAAAAAAATCACGCAAATATCCTTTATATTTGAAGAAATATAGAAACAAAAGTCATTGTGAATAACAGAGCATGAGTTTGACCATATTTAAAAGAAACGTCTGTAATATCTAACATATTTGCATGAATTCAGGCGAAAAAGTGATTGTGAGAAACTGATCCTAAGTTGGCATATTTTTAAAAAAAATCATCCAAATATCATTTATATTTCAAATAATTGACAAACAAAAGTGATTGTGAGTAACAGAGCTTGGGTTTGATCAAATGTAAAAGAAACGTCTATAATATCTGGCATATATGCACAAATTTAGGTGAAAAAGTGATTGTGAGTATCAGATAATGAGTTGCTCTATTTTTAAAACAAATCACGCAAATATCCTTTGTATTTGAAGAAATATAGAAACAAAAGTCATTGTGAATAACAGAGTATGAGTTTGACCATATGTAAAAGAAACGTCTGAAATACCTATTGTATTTGAACAAATTCAGGGGAAAAAGTGATTGCGAGCATCAGATTCTGAGTTGGTCTATTAAAAAAAAAATCATCCAAATATCATTTATATTTGAAGAAATTAAAAAAAAGTGATTGTGAGTAGGAGAAGCTATTTTTAAACATTAAAAAAACTACAGTAAAATCACTTATATTTGCACAAATACGGGCGAAAAAGTGATTGTGAGTATCAGATACTGAGTTGGTCTATTTTTAAAAATAATCATCCAAATATCACTTATATTCGAAGAAATTTAGAAAAAAATGGGTGTGAGTAACAGAGCTTGGGTTTGACAATATGTAAAAGAAACGACTGTAATATCTAACATATTTGCTTGAATTCAGGCGAAATAGTGATTGTGAGACTCTGATCCTGAGTTGGTCTATTTTTAAAAATAATCATCCAAATATTATTAATATTCGATGAAATTTAGAAACAAAAGTGGGTGTGAGTAGGAGAAGGTATTTTTGAACATTCCAAAAAAAACTACAGTAATATCACACATATTTGCACAAATTCAGGCAAAAAAGTGTTTGTCAGTATCAGAACCTGAGTTGGTCTATTTTCAAAAAAAATCATAGAAATATCATTTATATTTGAAGAAATTCAGAAACAAAAGTCATTGTGAGTAACAGAGCTTGGGTTTGACCATATGTAAAAGAAACCTGAGTATTATCTAACATATTTGCATGAATTCCGTGGAAAAAGTGATTGTGAACATCAGATCCTGAGTTGGTCTATTTTTAAAAAAATCATGCAAATATCAATTATATTTGAGGAAATTAAACAAAAGTGATTGTGAGTAGGAGAAGCTATTTTTGAACATTTCAAAAAATAACTACAGTAATATCACTTATATTTGCACAAATTCAGTCGAAAAAGTGATAGTGAGTATCAGATCCTGCGTTGGTCTGTTTTCAAAAAAATCATCCAAATATCATTTATATTTGTAGAAATTAAAAAAAATGATTCTGAGTAGGAGAAGCTATTTTTGAACATTTCAAAAAAAAACTACAGTAATATCACTTATATTTGCACAAATTCAGGTGATAAAGTTGTTAGGAATTTTTCTGTTTCGAACTTGAAGATTTCTTTTGTAGTGGACTGTATAGGTTAATTATAGAAAATCAACGACAACGGGTCTGACTAAGATTCGATTTATTCACAGTAAATAGTAAGTAACAACAACGAGATAGCGAGAGCAAACGGTTCAAGCGTTCTTCGAGACGGTGTTTTCCGTGTGTTCGTCCCTCCTCCCTCCTCACTCGTATTTATATCTTTTTCTTGACCTCACTCCGCGTCTGGTGACCCAGATTATCGAAAAACAATTAGAAAATCAGCTTGGTTGCGCAATCTCTCAGACTGTGCAGCTTAGCCGGAGTCTTGACAGCTGCGCTGTCAACCACATTTCACTTTGACGCTTTTTCAGCAGCTGACCACCGGAGTTGTGGCAGAAATATGAGATGACGCTGACCTTTTGACCGCTTAGTTGCTATTCCATTGTTTTCCATTGATGAAAACAAGGGAAGCGGCTGGCGTTACGTCACCGTTGTTTTCGTACACTGAGCAATGTTTTTTAGTACTGATGAGCAGGTATTGAGAAAAGATTTCTCAACAAAAGTGATTATGAGAATCAGATCCTGAGTTGGTCTATTTTTAAAAAAAATCATCCAAATATTATTTATATTTCAAGAAATTTAGAAACAAAAGTGATTGTCAGTAACAGAATTTGGGTTTGACCATATGTAAAAGAAACGTCTGTAATATTTAACATATTTGCATGAATTCAGAGAAAAAAGTGATTGTTAGCATGAGATCCTGTGTTGGTTTATTTTTAAAAAAAGTGATCGAAAAATGATTTACATTTGAAGAAATTTAGAAACAAAAGTCATTGTGAGTAACAGAGTTTGGGTTTGACCATATGTAAAAGAAACGTCTCTAATATCTAACATATTTGCATGAATTCAGGTGAAAAAGTGATTGTGAGACTCAGATCCTGAGTTGGTCTGTTTTCAAAAAAATGATCCAAATATCATTTATATTTGAAGAAATTTAGAAACAAAAGTGATTCTGCGTAGGAGAACCTATTTTTGAACATTTCAAAAAAAACTACAGTAATATCACTTATATTTGCACAAATTCAAGTAAAGGAGTGATTGTGAGTATCATATCCTGATTTGGCCTATTTAAAAAAAAATCATCGAAATATTATTTATATTTGAAGAAATTTAGAAACAAAAGTCATTGTGAGTAACAGAATTTGGGTTTGACCATATGTGCAAGAAACATCAGTAATATCTAACATATTTGCACAAATTCAGGTGAAAAAGTGATTGTTAGCATCAGATCCTGAGTTGGTCTATTTTTAAAAAAAAATGAATCAAAAATGATTTATATTTGAAGAAATTTAGAAACAAAAGTCATTGTGAGTAACAGAGTTTGGGTTTGACCATATGTAAAAGAAACGTCTGTAATATCTATCATATTTGTATGAATTCAGAGGAAGAAGTGGTTGTCAGTATCAGAACCTGAGTTGGTCGATTTTTAAAAAAAACCATCCAAAAATGATTTATATTTGAAGAAATTCAGAAACAAAAGTCATTGTGAGTAACAGAGTTTGGGTTTGACCATATGTAAAAGAAACCTGAGTATTATCTAACATAATAGCATGAATTCCGTGGAAAAAGTGATTGTGAACATCAGATCCTGAGTTGGTCTATTTTTAAAAAAAATCATGCAAATATCAATTATATTTGCAGAAATTTTCATACAAAAGTGATTGTGAGTAGGAGAAGCTATTTTTGCAAATTTCAAAAAATAACTACTGTAATATCACTTATATTTGCACAAATTGAAGAGAAGAAGTGATTCTGAGTATCATATCCTGATTTGGTCTATTTTTAAAAAATATCATCCAAATATAATTTATATTTCAAGAAATTTAGAAACAAAAGTCATTGTGAGTAACAGAATTTGGGTTTGACCATATGTAAAAGAAACATCAGTAATATCTAACATATTTGCACAAATTCAAGTGAAAAAGTGATTGTGAGAATCAGATCCTGAGTTGGTCTATGTAAAAAAAAATCATCCAAACATTTTTTATATTTGAAGAAATTTAGAAACAAAAGTCATTGTGATTAACAGAATTTGGGTTTGACAATATGTAAAAGAAACGTCTGTAATATTTAACATATTTGCATGAATTCAGAGGAAGAAGTGATTGTTAGCATCAGATCCTGAGTTGGTCCATTTTTAAAAAAAACTATCCAAAAATGATTTATATTTGAAGAAATTCAGAAACAAAAGTCATTGTGAGTAACAGAGCTTGGGTTTGACCATATGTAAAAGAAACCTGAGTATTATCTAACATATTTGCATGAATTCCGTGGAAAAAGTGATTGTGAACATCAGATCCTGAGTTGGTCTATTTTTAAAAAAATCATGCAAATATCAATTATATTTGAGGAAATTTAGAAACAAAAGTGATTGTGAGTAGGAGAAGCTATTTTTGAACATTTCAAAAAATAACTACAGTAATATCACTTATATTTGCCCAAATTCAGTCGGAAAAGTGATAGTGAGTATCAGATCCTGCGTTGGTCTGTTTTCAAAAAAATCATCCAAATATCATTTATATTTGTAGAAATTAAAAAAAATGATTCTGAGTAGGAGAAGCTATTTTTGAACATTTCAAAAAAAAACTACAGTAATATCACTTATATTTGCACAAATTCAGGTGATAAAGTTGTTAGGAATTTTTCTGTTTCGAACTTGAAGATTTCTTTTGTAGTGGACTGTATAGGTTAATTATAGAAAATCAACGACAACG
>JYDO01000115.1:78042-137481 GCA_001447755.1 Trichinella papuae | reverse complement strand
TTTCCAAAATGAACTCTAGCCTAAATCTCTACGCAATATGAACTGCAGAAATGCGTGTACAGAAGACTACTGCTAATAATCTGGCGAATGCGCATAATCAAAAAGCATACAAGCTTAACCTTTCTCATTACCACTATTGATAACTGATATAATTTTTCATTTGTAGTATAACTGGGATGCAATGACTAAGTAAGGAAAAATTAAAGAAGACAATGGCAAAAATTAAACCATTTTTTTTATCAACTTCATTTGAAATGTTGAAAGAAAAAATTCATAAAATACTGGCTAAATTTATATAAAATGCTCACTCACAATCAAGATTTTATGAAAACATTAATCATGATTTGAGAAAATGAATTCAGATGAACTGGCAAATTGAACAAGCAGTTTTATGAATTATTTTGATGACTGTTTGAAAATTGAAAAATAACAGTCTGGTGGAATAGATAAAAGGAAAAAAAAATTAAAAGCACTAGGAATAAAAAAAAACCAATCATCTTTCTGCTGTCATCTATATATTATACATTTCTGTTGAAAAATTACATTGAATACTTTGTTTTCAATTATACACTTTTGTAATGATGCTATTTATCAAAAAAGTGCCACTTACCAAACGTAGCGGCTTCTCATTGTTCAGTTCTCATCTTCTTTTAGTGTTGATTTGAAAAATGAAAATGAAAAAACAGCGCATCACTGGGTTGGGCCATTGGAAATTGTATCTCTCAGACGCATTTGAAAATCAAAACGCACCACTTCCACGTCACTCAAGACGTCAATCTGAAATTACTTCAAATAAAGCAACAAAGCAAACAATAATGACTCATATGCAAATTTACATGTTCTTCAACTGATAATTTTGAGCAATGCCTACTTTTCATCGCGTTTTATTTACTTAACTGATACGAACAGTAGTACAAGGGAAAGTTTCAATGTAAATTGTTAAAACGATGATTTCAAGCCACACTTTTCATTGCTAACATTCATTCCAAATTATTTATTAACATTATAATTTAAAATATTACAATACAAATGAATACATGAATTAGAAACACATAAAATATACACTCATTGCTTATTAAACAATGATGACTTACAGGAACACATTTGAAAGAATACGGTAGACTGACGAATTCAACCAATGACAGCGATTTGAAAATTCAAAAATGACCTATATAAATGGAAATTATCGCTAAAAAGTTCCCGCCAAAATTTAAACACTGAAAGAGCGAGCTAACCAGAAAAAAAACTGATACAGAAGAAAACCATGTTCTAAATATACTCTTACTGTATTCAATATTTTCTTTCGCATGAAATTAATTTTTATCAACTATTTTCAAGTTTAATTATTGAAAATTTACTTTCAAGTTCAAGAATATTTAATAAAATTTCAAACAATTTGTAAATTATTCAAACAAACTAACTGCAAGGAATATAGAAAGAAAAAGTTTTTTATGTTTTCAGTATTGAAATTTATCAAAATCTTTTTTATCTAAAACAAAAAACCCTAGATTCATAATCGAATATGTATTAAGATGCTGAACAACAAAATATGAATATTTTAAATGTTAGAAATTCAAAAAAGTGCATTAAATTTAGTTTGCATTGAAATAAATAAATAAATAAATAAATATATATATATATATATATATATATTCCTTACCAATTTCATTTTAGCATCTCTTTTGTCTGCTTCTCATGTGTTCATGCATGCAATAAACTGGCAGAGATATTTTAACGCAACTTTTGATTTTCTTCAAGACTACACACTTGCTCAATGGTGCTACACAACGTACCAGTTCAACTGGCCGCAACAGCTCAAAATAATAATAACCTTCGCAATAACTAGTATTTAAATAATATAAAATGTCCACTTCACTCACTCTGATTGGTGCCTGAATTTCTTACATTCTTCTTCTGTGATTGGGTAGTGAATTTAATTATTTTTCATAAATTCCTTTTCATTGTTGTCAATTTTTTTTTGATAAAAATTATTCCTTGTTATGCATACATTCTTCATTTGTAACTGCTTTCATGATCAATTTCAAATGTCTCAAGTAATGTTTTCACAATCAATTTAATTACCATCTTGTTTAAAAGAATTAACATTTTTTGATTGTGAAAAAGTTACTGTAACCGTTCATTAATGAACAAATGAAGAAAGAATCCACAACTTTGCAAAAAATAACTTCAGCTTAATTAACAGCATTTGTTGTACAGTTGAATGTTGCAGGTTTGATGTTTTATTGACTCAACATTGAACAAAAAAAGAAATGTTAGTGATCAGTGTACTGTAGTTTACTGTTGTTGTAGGTTTACACAACAGCTTTTGAAGTGAAAGGTATACCGTGCGAATCTTCAGTATAAAAGCGGCAGGAATTTGATCATTGCATTATGTTGTGCCAGAATAATGAACAATTTTTGAGTATTGGGTGAATAAGTAATTGTTGGCGATATAACTGGAAGTTATAATTTTATAATTCTATAACGATTGTACAATGTTTTAGATACGAGAACAGTTTTGCCAGTTGGTTCGTCGATATTTTCAATTTTTTGCAATGCAAAGGGTAGTTCGATTTCGTGAAACAGTTGACTATTTAAAAGAGTTTGGTTGAAAGGTTCCAATTGCAAAATATCAGCATAAAGATGAGCAAAGAAAAGCCTCCATCGCGGTAAATAATATTCGCTGAACAACGCTGCCCACTGTTTTCGAGCATAATCCACAATTTCACCCTGTGAACCCCAAATTGTGACCTGCATGCGTAAATTCTCTTCCAATTGGTCACTCTGTGAAGCAGTTTTTCCATTTGCGCGTGCAATTTCAATCCACTTGGACAGCATAGATCTTGAATGGCTTTTTGAAATCCACTCCAAGTCAGAAAGGACTTGTTCAACAGCTGCTGCGTTTTCCAAAAACTCCCGACCACATCTGTTAATAATGAAGTGAACATTATCCATGCTTTCAGAAGCTATTGTTCGATGTAGTTCAAAATAAAAATTTTGGTTACTTTCTAATGTAAGATGCTTGCAACTTTTCGTACAATTTAGCTCCAGTTAGCATCAGAGCGTGTTTCGTCAAGTCGACCAAATCATTTATGTAAATTTCACTTTCCTGGCACGTACGCGATGACTGTAAAAATGCCCCCCATGCAGTGTAAATGGATTTTGTAATACCAACACCCTAAATTCAACAAAACTTAAAACTTTTCAAAGAAAGTGTCCTTTTTTGAATGCAATGAAGATTTTGACTGATGACAAATGAGCATTCTTTGCACACGCTATTTTGCAAAAATTACAATTACAATGCACAAGGAAATTCACAATATATTAACAATAAGAAAAAATCCAATATCCACAAATAACTTCACGGTTGATTTTTCTCAAAATCAAACTGATGATCAATTTATCAACATTTGATATTTGTCTCATATTTGAAATGTTAGATAAAAGATGCAAATCATATTTGATTCGAATTTAAATATCGCCAACGCATGCAATATTATGATCTTGATTAAATTATTGAAAATAAAAAGAAACTACAATTACCTGTTCTTTCATGCCGATCTTTGGCCGTAAAGTTAATAAGCCAATACTATGATGATCATTTGAAATAAAACGATTTTTCAACCAATTATGAGTGTCTTCATCAGTGACAGAATTCATTTTGCAATGAAAGGAAATCTGCTCTGCGCAATAGACGTTATTCTATAAAAAAAAACAACTAAATCTAAAATCCTTAAAATAAAACTTAATTATCATTAATATATATATATCGCCATTTTACATATATGGTTCACAATAATTTTTTCAATTTTTAATAACTATTCAAGATATGAAAATAATAATGATTTTCTGAATGATTTTACTTAAAAAATACATTGCAGTAAAATTACCAATAATAAGGTACATGCTGATATGACGTTTGTTTCCAATTTACCGTAACGTTGTATGCAATATTGCACTATCCTGAAATTAAGTGTTAAATTTCCATTGTGAAGATACCAAATATATATATATATATATATATATATATATATATATATATATATATATATACCAAGCTGTTAAATCAACTTTCTGATTATTAGGAGACCAAAAACGATCAAGAGCCATTTGATAAACGACATAATTTTGATCAATGCCTTCCATTGACAAACCAGTGCCAACCATGCTTACATTTGAAACACTGGAAACATCTGCCAGTTTCTTAATTATAAACAAAGAATGCTTTTCAAAGAAAAAAAACCTATCTAAAACATCAGTTCTGAAAATTCTTTTGTAAAACTGTCAAACCTGATTGATCTTCGCCAAGTTACCGTACAACCCCTGAACTCCACCAAAATTATGCAACAGGCACCAAATGAAAGGCTGATTGTAGAAACCAAAAAATTTTTCATACAACGGATATTCTTCTGCATATAAATCGACGACCAAAATACTTCCTGTAGGAACTGCAGTTAGAAAATGTTTTGCATTTTCATTTTCAAGCCACCTTTCACTAGAAAGAAACATCCACGACTGCAACACCCTACAGATGAAATCATTTACATGAATTGACATTCTATGTATACAGATTTACTGAATTTTACTTACCAAACTGATTTTGCATCAACAGATAACATCGCATTATATATAGCAAAAGATACATTTCTCAGAAACATGACATCAAATGTGTTTGGAACCATTTCATTAAACGGATCTGCGCTGTAAGCGTGAAACAAACCGAAATAATTTTTAAGCTAAAAACATCATTTCAATCGTTTTTATTTACATTTCAAATTCTGCACTGCTACCTTGTGCAAATAGGCCTTCCCTATTTGAAGAAACAATGGATCTGATGGATGCACAAATTTCAAACAACTGTATGTTGAATTGAATATCCAACATTTAGCAGAAAGTAGATTTGCTGTAGGAAAAATCCTGAAAAAGATAATACTTTGATTAATGAATAAAAGCAATAAAAACAAAATGAAAACCTTTTAAAACCGTCTGGTACGTGCCCAGCAAAAGCGGGCAAAATTGGCATCATACCAAATTCCACCATTCGCTTGAGAATTCTTTTTTGCAACACCAACTGATCCTGATGCCATGTATTAGTCAAAGGACCTTGCCACTTTTTCAAATTTCCCATCCGGTTCCAAAAAAAAATAAAGTAAAATAATAAAACCAACAGTAAAAAGGATTCAAATTTATACCATGCTAAAAAGCCCGGTCCTGTAAAATGTTGGTCAATTTCTTCGTCGGTCAAGCCAAAATCTTGAAACACCTAATAAGCAATAATAGGCGATTTGTAAAAAGGACAATAAAAAATAACATACCGATTTCCAGACCACTTCGTTGCCTACATGAGCAAGAGGTAGGTTGATTCCATTCAACGCCATCCAATCGATAAAGAATTCCCATCTCGACCAATTCCACCAAGCAAACGAATAACTGAATGTGCATACGTTACCAAAGTAACGATATCTAAATTAAAACAACATTAAATACCAACATTCTATTGTAAACAAACAAATCAAAGTATAATTATAGAAATTCATTAAAAATTTTTTTTATTTTTACGATCAAGCTTATCCTGTTGATCAGTTTTCTAAACGGTTTGTTGCGTAAATAACTAATAACGTGTGGTTCAAGCACGTTTAACACATGATAATATCTGCAGATGTAGGCTCGTTTTTGCCTAAGATCTGTTTTTGAAAAACACTTGGATTGTAAGCAAGCTACTAATCTACACTGTGATCATTTTTTGAAAGAAAATATTTTCTACATTGAAACATATCAATGTTACCTGCCAATACTTTTAAACACCATCTGCTTGTGAGGAGGCGAAACAATTGCCGGAAGCTCAACCCGGCGACCATCCCAAGCAATGTGCACGTCGTACATATTTCTCAGATGAGCATTCACTCCAAACGCCAACGCCACACCGGATGTGCCTTTTATTAAAGTCTGATTTCGAAAATCTTTCCAACTTTTCACCTTGAACACTTCAGATTTTCAAGCAAATGTATACAATTCAAATTGAACTTACAAGCACCATTTCACTGTTATTGCTAAGAGTGTGGTCAATTTCCAGGACATAAAAATCAGCTAAACCAAAACTGATTCGATTCAAAAGTCGCTGAACAGCACTGATTTGTTCCAACGTTGATGCACTAGGTTTCAAATGCTCGACTGAACCCAAAACTAAAATATCCCGCCATAAAATAAGCATTAAAAACAAGAACTACTACTTTACCCAAAAGAACCACTGAAGCGTTGTAGAATAATAGAAAAGAAATCATCTTCATTGTCATTGTTCGTAAACTCACTGAAAAATAATACTACGCCATCATCTTCAGTGCAAGCAATCTCACTGATCAGAGAATAGATTCGCTGAAAACGTTTCAATTTAAACAAACAAATAGATAAAAACCAAAATAATAATTTATTATTTCCCAATTGATATTCTCATTCCAATAGCATTACACAAGTCTAATAATAAGTAGTTAATTTTCTATTTGAATAATGTTCTACATTCTGTTGCTTAATACAACTGCGGATAGTCGTCGTAGTAGTAGTTTTCAAGCAAATTTTTTCTCTGCCGGATACAATACTTTCTTTCGTTGCTTCAGCATGTATATGTACAACTTTGGAAACACTAAAAAATAAAATTCAATAAATCACACTTCACATGGCAACGGACAATTAATTTTACGTGGAATGTAAAGTGGAATAATAAAAAACAACGAATAATAAAAATTGAAAGACATGTTGAAGATATTTGGCATTTCCAATGTAAACAGTTTTCTTCTTCCAATTGGTGCCATTGCGGCAAAAACTGCCAAAAGTTCTCCTGCTACACCCAATGGATAAAGACCAATAAACAAAGTATATCTAAAAGAACACGCTGTTAAAGACAGAAAGATGAAATTGCAAAAATTGATCAGTTGCCTAAGCCATATTAAAAATTTGGGAGTGACAGCAAGTATATTCAGAGCGTAAAATGAATATCGCACTATTTCAGAAATTGACCAAGCTGTAATGTACAGAAACGTTCCCAAAGATGACTGAGCCTAAACAGAATAATTTCTAGTATTCATCCACGATCAGTTTAAAGCATTATTAAATTTTAACATTTTATAAGTGATAAAAAACATATAAAAAAATTAAAATAAAAAAAATGGGAATAGTTGAAAACAGCACAACAATAATAATAATACAAGAAATTAATTTACTAAACAAAGAATTCATTACTTCAACAACGCAATGCGTTATCGGCCAAAGGATAAATAATCTCGACAATACTTGAATTGCAGTAGTAACTGTAGGGGAACGAACAAGTCCAGTGTAGCTGTGAACAATCTAAATCATTTGCAAAAGTTCATTATTTATGAGCCGAATAAATTTTAAATTACAACACTTTGCAATGTGAAATAAAGGACAAAACTTCTCATCATTATTCAATAGCTTTAACAAAGCTTTCGTAATGATATTTAAAACAACTCAATGTTTGTAACGTTCAAGCATACAATAATGTATAATAAAGAATATAAATAATAGAATATATCACAACTTCTGCTGTCGGGTGGGAAAACTCAGATTGAATTAAAACAAAGGCAGTAAAGTAAAAGCAAATTCAGCATCATTCTAATGCATGAATGCATTTTATACTTACTTCTAGAAGAGCCAAAGTTTGAAAAAATTCAACTTGATATCCCACGACAGAATAAACATGGTTCAGTGTTATGCCTGTTAAAAGACCAATGACTATCTTCCAAAAAATCAATGACCAACTGAAATTTTCATAATTATTTTGAGCGTTTATCGGTTCAACGTATTCAGAAATATTTACCCTATGAACTGCACTGTATTATAAAGAAACAGATATCCATCACGAAAAGACATTATTTCGCTTTTAGTAATTTAATTTTAGCAAAGAAAATTCCAAACTTTTACTGAAACTCAAGCAGTACTTGCTGCTCGATAATTTATCAAAAAGAACTTACCAAATACCGTATACCGTGCTAAAGGCACTAATTGAAAATTCATTTGAAATAAAAAATGTATTGAATGAAACAACACATCTTTGTCATTCAAAACCACTACAAAAATAAAACTTTACAAATAATAAATTAGTTATCATTTTCTACATTTCAAAAATATTAAACTTAGTAAAAAAAACCAAAACATTTAAAGTTCATCAAGAGAATTTCGTTGACATATTTTATAGATGAAAATTTTTTTTTCAGTGGTACCAGCATTTACTTATTTAAACATTTTACAATTTTAAAAAATTCCTTGCAACTGTTTCATGTTTCAAAAATTCAAATTATCAAATGCAACAAAATGCGAACATTGTTTTCATTCAAAATGAACAAAATTACAATAGGAAGAACTGAAAATGTTTTCCGTTGCAGAGTCGTCATTTCAGATGTGAAAAAATAATAGATTTCGGTCGAAGGTTAAATCGTATTTTTTTGTAGATAATACCAGAAATTTCAAAGTTTACATCTTGCTGGGTAGATGTGCAAACGTCACCATTGCACTGCTTGATGAGAGCAACAGGCCGTGGCAGTTGTTCAACTTTTCCTCGAAGAATATGACGACCAATGATCATAAACGCGTTCCCCTGTAAAAACAGAAACAATAAATCAATGCAAAATGAATTTTTTTTTAATTATAAAATTGTACCTGTTTGTTACAACTGAATGCCGAGATTAATGTACCACTCAGCGATTTACTGTTGCTGAGTTCAAGATCCCCTTGCAGTTCAATAATAAATAGCTCTGGAATGTCCCCAATTCTAAAAATGAATACTGCAACAGTGATAAATACAGTGTATAAGGTAACTACACTGGACAGTTAAAAATAAGTGTATACTTTGCAGCAAGCTCACAATTTACATGAAGATTGTGCAAAACATAGCACCAATGAAGAGAATATCATTTCCAAGAACATTTGTAACAACACTAACTTTATCAGTTAATCAATAAGATCAGAAAATTAGAAGAAAAAAGAGAAAACAAAATGCTGCTTACTGATTAGCTGCCATAACTATTTGCATTGCCATGATGTGTTGTTACGGTGAAAGGCAAATCAAAGTGTAAAAGAACGAATCAAATTTTTAAAAATATAAGAATTACAGTAGTACTGATGTTCAGGAAAATTATCTATACAACAAAAATTGAACCCAATAAAATGTTCCGTAGAGAGCAACACATTTCAAAAGTAGTTACGATTTAACTCAAAAAAGTCCATCCTGCCAAATGTGACGTTTCCTGAAAAGGAAACCAATAATGTAGTAATAAAAGAAATGATGAATCGTTTACAAAACTTATGATGAAAGAAAAGCAAATCAAAGCTACAGATGATGAAAATGCTCGTCCAGTGATGCTTCGTTTGGCAAACAACACATCTACCCAGTGAACGCAATCAATTAATTTATAATTCAAGCAAATAAATCCGCACTTCTATGCAAATATTTAATTATTTCTTTTCGTTACTATTAATTAAGCAGAACGCCTATTTTTGTTTGCTTTTGGTTCACAGTTCTGCCACGTAAAGCTGGTATGAATTTCAACAAAACAGTAGCTTTCAATTATGCGTCCATTTTCTTTATCTCGTCAACCACGCTTCAAGCGTTGCAAAGCGACCTGAAATTATATAATGATTTAAGGAAAAATGCAAGAAAAAAAACTCACTCAATCGAATAATAAAATGATTTGAAACAGTGCAACGTTGACCAACCAACTCGGTCCTATTTTGCTGGCTGATACGCACAGATTCCAACTATGAAAGTTTCCTGAAATTGTTGTTATTATTTTCCAAACTTAACTTCATCATCATTCAGAAGTATAAGTGCAGTTTGAAAAGTTTTTTTGCAATATAAAATCATCCGATAACATTCTCGAATGGAAAAAATGATCAACGCATTTATAATCGAACTTGATTTTCACTAATTGTTCTGTAGCTTATAAAAATGTTTTCCTTTCCTTTATTTAGAAATAAAAAGCTTTTTTCATTATAAATATTAATTAAAAAAATTTTTTTTTTTAATTATCGGCATTTGAGAACTGCTAAAAAATCCATATTTTTGTTCAATTTTCATATGCCGCTCAGAATACATTCGAAAAACAGATAGCAATCAGTGAACATTTTCAAATATAGTTGCATTTCTTCATTTCACATTAATTTCACTTTTGAATTATTGTCACTGTCATTCTGCCAAAGCCGTAAACAATTATTCGGTTACAGGCAGCTCGGTGAATAACACAAGTCACTAGACACGTAAGCATTGAATAAACAACATTCGCATCAACATGCATGATAGGCAGCAATCATTTTTTTTTGATTTCAAAAACAAAAACTGAAAAATATTTCTCTTACCATATCATAAAATATAACGTAGAAATATGAATTAATTGGCGTGGGTTGAACAGAAAAGTGAATAAAGCAAAAGTGGCCAACATTATAATGCGTAAATTACAACACCTAATTGAACGAAGAAGCAACTGGAAGAAAGAAAAGAAAAAAAACACGTTGCACAAGTCAGCACTAAAAGTGAAGATTCACAAATTGTCTGTCTACTTTCTTGCCGAATCAAAATTAGCAATGAACCATTCGGTGGTTTCTTGAATAGCTTTATCAAATGGAGTGAATTTAAAATCCGGCAAATAGGAACGCATTTTAGCGTTCGAGGATGTTTTCTTGAATTGTCCATCCGACTTGGAAGTATCAAATATAATCGGACCTTGGAATTGCATACCTTTGGCAACAGATCTGGCGACATGTTCAATGGTCACCTCGTCCGCTTCGTCGGTAGCAAAAATGATCGGATTTGGATCTTTGTAATTTTCCAATGCCCAGATGATAAGACGTGCCAAATCCAAAGAATAAATGTACTGACGAAGAGGTTTGCCAGTACCCAAAACCACTAGTGGAATATCTACAAATAATCAATTTGTTTCTCATGAGTATTTCAATTAATATAGAAGAGTCAAGTTGAATTAAAATTTCAAAATACGGAGTAATTATTCAATAAAAAATAAAAATAAAACAATACCAAACTTGAACGATAGTTTTTGTTGGAAAAATTACCATTTTTTTTCAAAAAGCTTAAATTAGTTAATAAAATTCAATTACTAATAAAAAAAAATTATAAATTACTCTTCTCTTTGGCCAAGTAACACTTGTGAATGAGTGCAGGTATAGAGTGACCATTTTTCAAGTGGAAATTATCATACGGACCAAAGACGTTGCACGGTACAATCGACGTGTAACAATAGCCGTATTGTCTGTTGTAGAGCGAGTTGAGCACGTCCAGTATGCGTTTCGCATAAGCGTATCCCATGTTCGATTCGTGCGGTGGTCCAAGATGAACCATAGTCTCATCGATTGGATAAGTGGTCTTGTCGGGAAAAATGCAAGTGCTAAAAAAGTAAATGCATACGAATTAATTAAGCAGAGAAAAAAAGACACCAAAAAAAACCCGTGCATCATTGTACAATTATTAAAATGTATCTGTATTTCTTGGAATTTGCTTATATTTCTCTCATCCTGGTGAAATTTACCTTAAACAAGAAATCACTTTTGTAATGTTGGCCTCATGCGCACATCGAAGCACGTTGTCGTTGATTATCATATTTTCACGGAAAAATGACAAATTATTATCCAAATTGCAAAACAAGCCGCCAACTTTAGCTGCCAAATGAATCACCGCCGTCGGCTTGTATTTCTCGTACATCCGTTTCGTTTGAACATAGTCAGTCAGATCTGCATCCTTGGATGAGACGAACACCCACTGGACATCGACCGCATGACGGTCCGCTTCTTCACCAACAACCGTTTGAATAGCTTTACCAATTAAGCCACTTCCACCGGTGACCAGCACTGTTTGCGTCATCGATACAAAAATCCAATCAACCAAAAATATACCCTTTATCAAAATAAAAAACACAGACATTCATCATGAAATAATAATGCTAATAATATTATTTAAAATTTACAAGAGAGTAGAGTATTATATCATTTGAAAATAAAATTACAATTTCTCATTAAAAGAAAAATGCTCGGAATTGAATAATCGAATAAAAAAATTCTCATCCAAATCATTTATCACACTGTTCTTTTTCCTTAAATATACACCACATTTAAATAAATAAATATGATATATATATATATATATATACAGATTCTTGTTATCAATGCAAATGCAAACACCACGTAACTAATCAATGAATAGCAATGATTTAGTTGAACGTATTTGAACAAATGAAATTGCAAAATCTGTTCGTCAGTAAAAGCGAGAACAACTTCCGTATGTTCAACAAACAAAAGTAATAATGAAGCTGCTTTTGATTAAAAAAAAAATTTTTTTTACAACGTCGACAAAAGAAAACAAAGCCAAGAACGATGAAAATAATTGATGAACAACAGATGTAAATTTGAATGTAAGAATGACGAAATAACAAGAAAAAATGCCTATTATCTTCATATCATAAGTAAATATGAAAATTTTGAAATTAACACAGAGAGAGAGAGAGAGAGAAAATAAAAATATACAAGAAAAGAAATGAAAAAATATACCTGTTCAAAAATTGAAAATATGGAAATTGGATCAACCGCGTTGTTGCTGCTGTTGAAGAGGCTTTACGCTGCTGTCGTCGTCGCTGCTTCAATTTTTACCATCTCACTTAACAGCATTTTATACAGACTATAATATTTGACAATAAACATACGTAGTGAACGCTTTCATCAAATGGCAAAACAAATTTGATCTTATCGTGTCTGTTCTCTTAGCATTTTGCAATGCAAAATCATCAACTTCGTTCCAACTCAATATATATATATATATATATATATATATATATACATAAGTGATAATCAAGCAAAATTAGTTATGATGATTTATCGTTTCAAAGATGAACAACAATGAACATATATCATGCAAATTTACAAGCACGTGTACTTAATATTGAAAAGTGAAAATGAAATAAATTGACTATCAATGGCAACGACATCACTTGAATAAATAATTACAACAACAACAATGCGTACAAGATAAGCGGGTCCAAGTTTTTCCAGAGCTAAGTGACAAATAAATATTACCACTACAGTGCTAACAAAACGTTGAATCACAACTGTCGACACAGGCTATTTATTTCTCATTGGTCGAAAGTGGAATGAATGCAAATATAAAATTAGTACATTACAGCTTTTTTCATCAAATAGCATTCTCTGGCTAGGAGTCAACCAATCAAAATCAAAGCAACAAAGCCATCGAAACGTTGATTTAAAATTTCGACAAAAGAAACATTTATTATTATCATTCAGTATATTTAACAATAACAGAAATATGAATAAAATAAAGTAAAATAAAATTTCACGATGCTTTTTGCATTGCAATTCAAATAGATGAAAGAAAGCGCCAAGTGTATATTATACAAGATGGAAAGAAAAAGAACAAATAATAGCTGTGATGACGTTGAAAGAAAAAAAAACATAAATGACAACGTATTCAAACAGATAAAGCATTTTGATAAATTTACATTTTAACATTTGTGTCATGGAAATAGGGAAAAAAATTGATAATCAAAAGCTGATCAGAATAATAACCAAGATGGTATTGGAGTTTTTGAACAAAAAAGACAAAGAAAAAAAACAACATACCACCACTGCAAGCAGCGATTGTTGTTACTATTACAACATGCAAGCATGCAACGATGTTCAACAAAAAGATATAAATGTTGAAACAATCAACCATTGGATAGTAATATAAAAAAAAGAAAAGAAAAATTATAATAATAATTAAAAAAAAATGGACTTTCTTTTTCAAAAATAACACAGACAACATGACCATCAATCAATACAGTATCAAGTAATTATTTAAAAGCAGCAAAGAGCACCGATCAAAACAGTATAAATGAAAAAATGTAAAACATGATAAAAATTACACACAGTAAACGTCGCCGACGTCACCAAAATTAAGTATATTAATTGAAGAATTTTCCTTCTCTAATCGGAGAGCTGAAGAAAAAGTTTTTCCCAACTCAGATGCATCTGAATGACAAATAAATAATATTATTTAAAAAAAAGTTCAAATTATATATTATTATTATTAATAATAAATAAAATGAAGAATGTGCATTCAGCATAACAGCAAATGATCAAATAAAAGGCACCGCGTTTTTCGAAAATGTTCAAACGTTAAAATGAAAAATAAATATTTAAAATAACAGTCGTAAGATAAATCAGAATGGGTGAAATGGAAATTTCACTGCGAAGCGGGAGAGACTGCCACTTTTGGCCAGGCAATTTTCGCTTCGTGTCGTTTATAAGCAAACATGTGAGGCTTTCCAGCGGCTCGCAATTGTTCCTTTACCATTTCAGGGCACTCGGATGGAAGAAGGCAAGTTTCTGAAACAAAAATAATAATAATAATAATTCCATAATTAAATATTAAAAATGCATTTTTTTTCTGTATTAAATGAGTAAAAATAATTTTTTTTTCCTAACCAAATCCATCAACCAATAAATAGATGCCATGATCTTCTGGATTGGTGATACCAAATTTGTGAGCAATCATCCGACCTAAATTAAAGAAAGGAGAAATTAAAAAAAAAAAAAACAATAAAAGCTGCTAGTTGTTTCAATTAAAAAAAATTTAAATCAATCAATAAACAAGAAGAAAAACAAAATTACATAATTTTGCGGCAGAAATTTGCGGCAAAGCTGGAAAACAATGATTGTGTATGGCACCGCTGACTTCATCCGGAATGGCAACGCGTAAAAACGCGCCCGCTGTTTCGATACTCTATTAAAAAAAATGTACACCTTTTTTTGGGGATAAAATGTAAAGTTACCTCAATGGCAAAAGGACAATTATCGTGAAGTTTTGGCAACAAATCGATATGCTTGAGAACATGCACAGCAGAGGATAAAGCGGTCAAATAATAAGATGCTTCACCGAATAGCAAAGCCGGATGCAGAAGACCCCAAATGTAATCTGCTTCAATTTCGCAGCCAACCACTGAACATCTTGACAAAAGGTAGACCAACAAGCGGACAAGTTCTAAAAAATGAAGATGAATAAAATTCAAAAATTTGAAATCAAAACCACCACAATTTATGAAAAGAAAAAAGAAAAGCTGACCGTCAGCAGCGGGTAATTCCAACGTGGCGTTGCTGCTATTCGTCGTCTCATAGACAGATCCGCTTCCTTTGTAAACAACTGAAACAGCACTCAGCAGATATTCCAACTTTTTCAAAGGCGAATAATGATGCTGCATGCTGCGCAACCGACTGCGAACTTTGTCCATTTTTGTACCGTCGCATTTATCCTCCTACAACGATTTTAATAAACAAATAATATATATATATATATATATATATATATATATCTGTGTGACATAACTAACCAGTATGCCCAATTCTTCGGGAAGTTTTGCTCGAAGAGCCGCCATATTTTCTGAAAATGTCTCCAAAGATCCATTTTTGGAACTTTCTTTCACAAGAATATGATAAATGTGCGATTTGAGCGGAGCAAGAATAATTTTTTGCAGAACTCCTTCCAAAATTGCATCGATATTCAAAAATTCATTTGGCTTCAAGTTGGATCTTTCCACTTCGATCAAAGAATGAAAAGCTGCTTCGCCTTGTTTCACCAAATAATTTTTCAATCCATTTATAAACTGTCGTACCTTGAAAAGAAAATGCAAAAAATTCAATTCAATCCAATTCAATTCAACAAAGAATATTCTTTTTACATTTCCAAGAACTACATGCGGATCTGTTTCTTGCGCTTCCATGGTACATTTGATGAACGACTGCACTTGTGCACCAATAAACGTATCCGAATTACGAGCAAGTCTGAAAAATTTCACATTTGTTATAAAAATTAATTTATAAATAAATAAATAAATAAATAAACTGTACATACTGGACAACACAATTTTGAATTTTGATTCCAGAATCTATACGATGACTTCGGCGTTTTTGGGTCTTCGCTTTTGCTATATATATATAATTTAAACAACTGCTGTTGCAATAATAATAATTATAATAAGATTTATCATTTCTTACCCATAAGACTGTCCGAATCGCAGTCGCTAACTGAAAATGAATTCAGTTGATCTACAAAACGTTCTCGAGCAATCAGTTCCAGACGACGTGATGAAGAATCACGTGATGAAGATGGTGAATCTGCGCTTCCGCCGCTGACGCTACTCTGCGCTATGCTGGCGCCTCCTTCTGATGGAAGTGGAATACGTCTAGAAAATTCATCCCAAGGAGGAGCGAACATCGTCGGGAAGTTGTTGTTCTACAAATTAATATATTCATTAATAAATCCTATAATTTAATTTAGTTTAATTTTTAAATAAACTGACTTGAAAAGCTCGAATGTGATCAGCAAGAGCTGCAGTTTGACTAGCCGGTGAATTGCTGCGGCAAGGGTTCACTTTCGTATAAACTGCCGGTGAAGAAGGGGCAGTTGGACTGGAATTTGCCATCCGCCATACGGCCGGTTCCATTTTTGTCTTATTCGCATTTTCTTCTGGCTGGTCCATCGATGTGGCGATGGTCAATAAATTTTCCCACATACTCGAATCCCACGGTTCTGAAAACACCGTGCCGGCCATTGATGCTACAGACCTGCTGTCGTCGAGCTCTTCACCACCGCTCACACCACTGACGGTCGATTCTCGTAAAACGCCATAATCGGATTCTCGTTTCGACGCCTGTTCAATTACTGCCCGACGTCTGGCCACTTCCTTCTGTCGACGTCGCGGTGTCGGTGCTGAATCTACTACCCTACCACCAGCTTCATCTTCTTCTTCTGCCAGTATCGCCTCCAAACTACGACTACGATGCCTTTCTCTGTCAGGTGCCGCAATTTCCTTTATTGTAGTCAAATTAGAATTGCTTTTGTTCATCGTTACAACACGAAGCGGCGTATTTCCATTGTTATTATTACTATTAGCAATAGAGGTGGTCGTAGTAGCAGCATCATTGGCCACCGTAGCAACTGCTGTTACTATTGCAATTACATTAGTAGTAGTAGTAGTAGTCGTCGTAGTAGCAGTAGCATTAGCAGCGTTCGTGGCAACACTTCTTGTTGTTGTTGTTGCAGTTGGTCGACTGACTGATTCACTACCACCATTGAGTAATAATTGCCCCTGTCGAGTTTTCAACTCACGAAGCAGTTCGACCATTCCACCGCCGGCATCGATCAAACCCGGTGCGGACAACCTCTTCCCCTGACCATCGCTGTTCCGTTTGGAAACGTGCCTCAGTTCACTGCTCTGTTCACCGCCACGGTTCGCTGCTTTCTTCGCCGCACTCAACCTCATCAAACTGTTGCTTGAATTAGCTGCCCGAGCGCTGCCGATGCTCAAACCTGTAGCTGGGCTACTGACAGCCGGCTTGGGCAACGTGGAACGGGTCAGCAAGCGCCGGCTGGCCAACGCACCACCAATACGACACCGCTTCAATTCTTCCACACAACTTCGCAGACGGCTTGTTGTCGACCCGCCGCTGCTTGTTGTGCAGTTGGACAAAAAATTTGGACAGCCGTTCAATTTTGACAACGAACTTTGTCCACTTTGAGCACTGGTCAGTCGCCAAGGTTCAGTGGCGATGTTGTTGGTCCAGCCAAGATCGGATTTCTCACGTCGAAGCATGCCAAAGCCAGAGGAATTGGATGAACAAGATCGCAGGCTAGAGCCGAAATTTCGAAACGCCGTCGAACTGTTGTTGTTGGTGTTGTTGCTGCTGCTGCTGCTAATGCTGTTGTTGCTGGCGATGCTGCTACCGGGATTGGCTGGCTTGAACGTGAGCAACTTTTTCCTAGCCAATGTCGGTGTGCCGGTACAGACCGGCTCGTCCGGCTGAAACAGTCCAGCCAAACGACGTTCAGGCGTTGCCCTGCATGCAGTACCCCTGGTTGCTGACGTGGAACGAGATTCTCGACCAATGATCGGCTGGCGAGTGTGTTCAAAGAAGCTTCGAAATTTGAACGGCTTCCGACCGCACGAGTCTGCTGCGTTGGTGTTCAACAACAGCCGTGAGCTGAACGCATCTGACAAGCTTCCAGAACGAGCTTTCGAAGCCGGCACCAACTTGCACCCGGCGCCAACTCTTGCCGCTGTTCCACCACAACTACTATTGGTAGAAAACACCGGTGTTGCTGTTGTTGTTGTTGTTGTTGTGGTTATTGCTGTTGCTATTGTTGTTAACGCAACTTTTGCTCCTGTCAACGCTTTAGTTGCCGTTTTCGATGATACCGATGCTTGGGTTGTACAGCCAGATTTGGATGGACAACTGGATAACGACAAACTTCGATTGTTACTATTTTCGCTCTGTACAACCCCGGGCAACAGTGCAGCTTTGCGCATTTTTCCAGAAACGATTTTTCTCCCATCGGATGGAATCAAATCAGCCGTCCAAAATTCTTGACCAAGTAACGCATACGAGCACAATTCACGCCTGGTTTCACACTGCATCACCGTTCGAGGAAGTGTAAGCTTGCATTCCAGCTCTTCACTGTCAGAGGGAAAATTAAAAATCAAGAATCAAAATAAATGAATCTGTATCTAAATAAATAAATATATATATATATATATATACCCGTTATCCATGTAATAAGCTAAAAGTAAAGGCAATGCAGCAAAAGTGTTCGGTGACCCTTCGAGTCGCACTCCCACGCTGGTCACCTCGATCAAATAATGCTCAATCGCCTCCTGATCGTCGGCTGAAGACAATTTCACCGTCAACGCCATTGAATTTGGCTGTGTCGAACGACGCACAATGAAATTCTAGCAAAAAAAAACATCATGTATTGCATGCATTAGCAATGACACAGATGCTAGTAGGCAGAAAAAAACAACAACGCCGGAAGTGCAATGATTCATGCAACCATCGACGCGGTGTGTCCACTTTCTCTCAACACAAAACCACCGGACGTCACAACAATACTCTGCCATTTGATCACAATGCAATGAGAATCCTGTACCCTAGTTTATTCGCAGATTGG
The DNA here is from genome assembly GCA_001447755.1 of Trichinella papuae. NCBI lineage: Eukaryota > Metazoa > Nematoda > Enoplea > Trichinellida > Trichinellidae > Trichinella > Trichinella papuae. The sequence continues at coordinate 118,472 of JYDO01000115.1, read as the reverse complement.
ATTACAAACTGATTTCAACTTTCAACCTATCTAAACACACTATTCCTCCTCCTCATCCACCTTTTTTAATCAAAAAATCCTTTAATAAAAATATTTTTTTATCAATTAAACAGAAATCAGAAAGCAAATAAACAATAATATTCCTAACTGACTGTGGATAATTTTAACTAAATATTATTACATTCATACTGCATTTATTGAAAATTTTTAAATAAATGCAACCTGTTTCAAACTGGTGTAACTTATCGCAAAAGAACTGACAAATAATTTCTTCAAGAAAAATAGAGCGCATAACTCATTCAATATAACAAACTAGAACAAAAATGTCCCCTTTGGCCAGTTTCTAAGCATTCTATCTTCACGTTGGTGCTCAAAATCTGTACCACACTGTTAATTTATCCATTTTTCAAAATGAAATGCTTAATAAAGACATCACATAATTCAAATAACACTTGCTCAACAAATACAATACCACTAGTAGTTGATGATAATTGCTTGACAAGTATTTGAGTGCATTTGTCTTCTTATTAATTACTTCATACATGTGTTTCATTCAGTTTCTTGCAAAAAAAATTTTTTAGCAAAGTTTAAATAAATAAATGAATAAAGTATAGTAATCAAACAAATAAAAATTATTCTTAAAATTAAACAATCAATTTGTAAATTATTTGTACTTTAATATCAGTATATGAAAAAAAAAAAGAATGCCAGTGTTCTAAATCGAACTGCTCATTTGTCTGTCCTACAGTGAACTCAGAACTTAAACATCACTTCTTTCATCATCGTTTTCATTATCAGCACACTTCAACAATACAGTAATGCATTTGAAACATCACCATTCTTTCTTTCTTTCTTTTTTTTTTCACACTTGAAACATTCTCCAAGTTTACTTATATTTGAAACTTGCCACTTTTTCTTAGAAATTTAAAATTGAAAATAAAAAAAAAAGTTTGAAAAAAAGAAAAATTCTATCATAAACAAATCATCAATCATACGTCAATAAAATTTTCTAATTTCAAATTTCACTTTCAATCACAAAGTTTTGCAAAAATAAAATATAATATCTTTTTCAACTGCTTTTTTCCCAGTTATTCTATCCAAAATCAACACATTACATGAAAATGTGAAAAATATTGAAGTAGTTTCAGTTTCAAAAATTGCAGATAGCAATGTGTGCGTGTGTGTGTAAAATTTCACTACTCACAATTGTGTGTTAATAATTAATGTGAAATAGAGAAATTAAAAAAAAAATAGGAAAAAAGTTGAAAACTGATAAATTTGAATAATTCAATATTTTCACATCTGAATTTTATATTACAATAAGTGGCAAATTTGGCGTAAAATAAAAAGAAAAGAAAAGAGAAAGAAGCGAAGAAAAAGAAAAGCCCGTATTGAGGAGAGTTTGATTGACAAGCGCAAATGTGCTCTTGTTCAAATGTGCATCTAGCGTTGAAAAGTGAACAATAAATAATATAATACTGGCACCGTCCGGTCACTGGCTTTGGGCTAACAATGAAATCATAATAATAAAACTGAAAGAAGAAGAGAGAATGCAACAATAAAAAAAAACACAGAGAAACTAATTTTATGTTATGCTTGATATTGTTGTTGTCATTTAATCAGAAAAACAAGAAGAAAACATATATAAGCATATAAGATGATAAATTAAGAAACAAAACAACTTACCCCAATGTCACTGTTGCGCAAAAGATGCGAAGCGGCCAGACGATCAACGTGGGGCAAATTCCAAATTGGATGCGTGCGAACCAGACGCTCCATCGACGAGACGGCGGCACGCCTCTGCGGACTGTTTTGCCCGGTGCCGGCAGAGTGACCAGAACGGACCGAGTGACCAGTGGCCGACGGGGACTCGACGGCGGCGAACACGTCGTCATCTTCACCAGTGGCCGATTCCAAAGAGCTCAACGACGACACTGACGACGACGCCGACACTGGCACTTTGCCAACAATTGCCGCCATCGAACTTTTGCAGAAACTTGCTGAAAATGCAAGTGGAGTGAAAAAGCGATGCGCAACAGAAAAATCAAGCCCCAACAAACGACGGGCTAAAACGCATGCTTATTTGAAAAGCGTCCGGCTTCCAATTAGCACAAAGCGCGCGCAACAAATTCTCCCTCTGTCTCTCTCTCACACACTCATTCTCTGCAATTTCCGGCCCAAATTCAAGCAAAAGCAAACGACACAAAACACCTTTCAACGGCCTATAGGCCAGACCGGTGAAAAAGCCGCAAACGCGCCAACACTACTTTACTAGAACAACGCCGGGTCGGTCGAAAGCGCAAACTCAGGTCACAACACCACCAACCAACGCGTATCAAACTGATCAACACAAATCAACACCAAAAACGAAAAAATATATATTAATTATCATATTTTATTCATAAGATAAACAAAATAAATTTATTCATTTTTCATTTAACAATTTTGTTTTTTTAAAAAAATGCATTTATAAGCAAATAAAAAAAACAAAACAAAGCAATTATTTATTTACACAATTCAATCAATTCACTTGTCCAAATAAGAAGCGGCATAATAACGCGAATTATTTTTTTTGATTATTTGTAAATTTATATAAAATCAAAAGATAAAAAAAAAGAGATCAATTGCCAAGGTGAAATTATGATACTAAAAAAGGATATCAAAAAATTGAACAAAAAAAAATTGCTCACCACTTTTGAAAATGCATAAAAACCTGCTAGTTGAATTGAGCTGACAAAATTAAAAAGCGTGCCAAAATTTCATGCCAAATTTCCAAACCAAAAAGCTGAACAAAGCTGTCTCAATATGGACGATAGTCAACCAAACACATGCTACGGAATTTAACAGTATTTCGAATAACGATGCACAGGTTCAAGAATCAATTTCAAAAAATAATTATCATACATAATCATTTGTCACATCAGTTGAGTGAGCATGGATTTATTAATATGTATTTGTTGTTATTTTTGTTTTTATTAAGTAATCTATTGTAATTTCAACAATAATTTAAAAATTAAATTTATTAACACTGAAAAATATTCGTTATTTTTCATTAGCTGTTTTTCTAATGCATTTACACGTCTTTTTTCGTTTTCATTGCATTGAATTCATTGCGTTTTACTGCATTGTTTATTTACGCACATTATGATTCATGTCTCGCGTAACTTTTCATCACAGCTCATCACATTAAGGGAAACTTCACATTGATGCCTATTCTAAAAGTATTGAACAATAGACAAATGCATAAAATTTTACATTTAGACAACATCATGTTACTGCTGAAAGCAATCATGAATTTAACAAAAAATAATATTAACTGATCAATAAAAGATGTACTAGTTGACATCAAACTTGAAGTTTAACTTTTGCTGTCAATCGAGGTTCAAAGCAAAACTGTTTAATTATTTTGTTTATAAAATAATACCAACACATAACTATGACAATAAGAAACATTTACCTTAGAGGAATCTTTACGCAAATTATTTTAAACCATATAAAGTGAACAGCCAATCAGAATATTCGACATTAGTAAAGCATATACAATAAATCTTTCTAATTTAAAGTTAGGCATTTTATTTCAACTATAAGCATGCATTCGCTTGCATAAAATAAACAAAATTGTTTACGTTCCTGAAAAGGCCGTTTAAGTTTACGTTTGAGTATCAGGCATGTTTCTGCTACTCATGAGTGTCAATAAAAAAATATATATGTAAAAAAATGAAATTCAGCAAAACATTTATTCAGCGCATAGGAAATGCTTTATGCTCTCAGATATCTGAAGCATTTAGCTCCATAACGCCTGCTACTTAAAAAAAGGACGCTTTCATTAACCATTTTCCGGTGTACTGTATACTTTTAAATAATCTTTTTTGAAATATTCGTTAAATAGACAATTTTTATAACCGCATTTATGATTTGTGTTTTAGTTTTAAAATGATAATTTAATTTTTAACTGACTTTTAATTTGACGTCATATGTTTTGCATTTATATTAAAACCGCTAAACTTGAGTTACTTTAAACTACAGTGTATTTAGCAAAACAATTACTAGTGTGAATTTTGTGCTTTTACACGCTGACAGCTGTGTATTCAGTTAGGTTAACACTGCATTTTTAGAACTGAAATTGCAATTAATTGAATAAATACTGCGTATTAATTGTTAATATGAAAATTCCGCTCCAAGAATTGCTTCTTCTCGAAAGAACTTCATATTCTGTTCTGTTGAATGGCAAAATTATTTACGATTGGACGTCTCTGAAAGAAGATGACCCTTACGAAGTGCGGGTTAAGTTGTGTGGAGGAAAAGGAGGTATTTTATTGTATCACTGCTCTGAAATTTCGTTTAACATTCAACTACGTTACAGGTTTTGGTTCGTTGTTGCGTTCCTTTGGCTCACAGTTTTACAGATCAACAAATCGTGATATGTGCAGAGATTTATCCGGCCGACGATTGAAAAATAAAAAGGATGAAGATCGACTACGTAAATATATTGAAGTTTTGACAGCACGAAGGAAAATGATGCGCAAACGTATGGAAGAACGATATGAGCGATTGAAAAAGGTTCCAACGCATAATTTTGACGACACGCAGTACAGCAAATCAAAAAAGATTATATTGGAAGAAACAGATAATGCACTTAAAGAAGGTATGCATGTTTCAGTTTTGTCTATTCCTATTAAATGTTTTTTAAAAAAAATTAGGTTTGTCGGCAAAAAATAAAAATGTGAAGAACACGGATGTAGAATCGAATGCTGCTGAAATCAACAAGTTAATTTTTTTTAACTAAATCATAACTAACAATTAATTATTGAATTTTATTTTAGGGAAACGGAAATTTCTGTGGCAAAAAGTGCAATAAAAAAGGAGAAGAATGTAAGCAAATTAAGCACAGATATTCGTGGTAGCATGTGGTAAGCAGAGCGATGCTTATATATTATCTTTGCATGATTGTTATCTATTTCAAATTTCTAGGATTGGCGTTGATTTAAGCGAGTATCATTCTGACTCTTCTGATAATGAAATTTCCGATGAAAACTCAAAGGTATGCTAATTTTTTATTTTTCTCTATTAGTGACATGATAAAAGTAGAAAGTAATGATTAAATCATTGCATTATTTATCACATTTATTATATGTTAATGAAATATTTTAGGTTCAATCAATGTGAACGTCGGTGTATGCACGTTATGTCAAATTTCATGAAGAATTAGAATATTTGCTGAACAGAAAACTATTGATTTTTATTCTATTTTATTGCATTATAACTATATTATTATTTGTGATGATTATTCTTTTTCACCTTGCATATATTATTGGAATGGAATTGTTTAATAAAATATTTTTGAAAATCATGTTATCAAATGATATAAATCGGTATAGTAGTCGTTGGTCATTTATATATATATAATATTTTAAGGTGATTTTTTACAAATATTAAAACTCAAAAATATTAATAAATTTCTAATTACATTAACAGAACGCTTTGAACTAAGCTTGTTGCAGTTGACCTTATTACTGCCAATGCTGACATGCACATCACAAAAGGTGTACTGTCGACTTGTATAAATTATATTGTCACTAAATTGATAAAAGTGACTGCGTTTTCTTTGCCATACGATAATAGTCATTTTTCTGTAAACTTGGACCACAGTATTTGCATATATGAAGCAAATATTGTTAATTTTGTGTTTTTCTGTTGCCATCAATGAAGCTTCGAAGCTGTTATACCACATCAATGAAGACAACTGGAAACAGATCCTCAAAGATGAGTGGATGATAGAATTGTAAGCATTTAGATATATTTCATTTTAAACAGTATTTATATTTAACTGACAGTGTAGTTTTTTTTACATAATTTGAAGTGTAATTCTATTGTTAATATTCAGATATGTTTGTAAAAAGGTTTAAATTATGTTTATGAAGATGGAAAGTATGAAAATAATTTCAATACCCCGTGAAGGTATTCTTGATATTTGAAAATGAAATATAAGTTTATAACCTGTTTTGAAGATATTTCTTTAGTTTTTTTTTTTTGTAAAATAATGATTAGAGTTCTGTTAGAAGTCCGATGACCTTTTAGATGTTGTAGTTGGGTCGTCGGCATTACTGTCTACAGTTTGAGAAAACGTTGAAAAAGTTGACCTGTACCGGATTTTTGTCCTCGACTTAGATGTTGCCATAGGCTAAATAATTCTTTGAAACTCCGGCACGTCATTTTTAAAATTCGGTCATGCCAACTTCATTTTCCATTTTCAGTTTTGATAGTATCAGATATAAATTCTTAAACTAAATTCGACTCTTTATTATAGATCCAATCTACGTCAAGCTTGTTCAATTGAACGTTTTCATATCATTTACAAGCTAGTCATATCTAGAATTTAATGCTAAACATATTTTTGAAAAGTGCTTGATGATTTTGTAAAAGTAGATCCTTTAGCTGTAATTTTTTATTTTTGTTTAACTTTATACAACGTGTGAAATGTATTATTATAGTTTAAAAAATAGTACTGTTTTATAATTTAGCCATGCGCCGTGGTGTCCAGCTTGCAAGGATCTTAGCAAAGCATGGTCATCATTTGCGGAATGGAGCAAAGATTTGAAAATAAAAGTAGCAGAAGTGGACGTTACATCGAATCCTGGTAAAATTGCATATGTTGAATTTGGAATTCTATCCGAAACCAAAAGTCTAATGTTATTTCTGCATAGGTCTCAGCGGAAGATTTCTGGTCACCGCTCTGCCAACAATTTTGCAGTAAGCGTTTTACATTTTGCATTTTAGTAAAAGAATTATTTTTACATCTTTTTTTTTCAGTGTCAAAGATGGAACTTTTCGCATTTACACAGGAGCCAGAGATAAAGAAGATTTTGTTTCATTTATTGAAAAGAAAAAGTGGACAATTGTCGATCCTCTGCCATCATGGAAACATCCAGACTCTTTTCAGTATGTATTGTTTTTAATGTTTTGTTGATGTATAGCTTTTTCCTGCTTTTTAGAATGGGAATTGTTTCTTTGTTTTTCAAGTTGAGCATGGCAGTTCGAGATTTGCATGTTACTTTAATAGAGAAATATGGACTGTCGTCGTGGATGTCGTATTCTTTGTTTGGCTTTATCACGCTGTTTTTGGGTTGCGTGCTGGGATTTGTATAAATTTCTTTTTTTCTTTGAATTATGCAAAAATTTTTTCATTATTAAATTGTGTTGCATTTTATTTAGGTAATCGTGTTCATAATTGATCGGGTTTTTCCGACGAAACTTCCATCAACGACGACGACGAAAGTTCAGAAAAAAGGAAAAGCAAAGAATCGTAAAACCAATGATAAAAGCAGTGGCGATTCTGCACCACATAGTGAAAGTAGGTTTTTTTTTTAATTAATTTCATTTGCAATTTATTATTGATTTGTAATATTACTCTCAGGTGAACATCATGCAAACGAAGATAATACACGTCGCCGAAAATCAGTCAAAGCTGAATAGCTGTTTTGTTTGTGTTTCTATTTTTAAAATTTGCATTTTTATCAGTTTTTAATTTGCTCATTATTGCTGATTAGTGAAGTGATATTTTTTTTTCCTTTCGTGGCTGTTTTACTACTTATAAAATTTTTTTATTTTTATTCAATCTCAGATTCTATCTTTGTTTGGGTTTTCTGTTTTATTTCCTTTTATATATTTACGTTTTTGTTCATTTTGGTCGTCAGTTCAATAAATGAATATTTTCTGTTATTTTGTCTTTGCAATTGAAGTATAATTTTGGGAAAGAATTAATCATAACTGTAAAATTATTACTTTAATTATACTTTTCATGAGGATATTAGTTGTACAGTTGAAATTGATTAAAAAGTGTAATCTTGAACAGTGAATCAATTTCTGTTTTTTTTAGCAAAAAAGGTGTTGCCTAAAAAGTTAATTTTAATACTTCAAATTGTATTTAATTTGAGCCAACATAAGTTTAAATATTATTCGCAATTTTGCTATTTTCTCACTTGACTTGAATACCAATTACTGTAATTTACAATATTATGCAGATTGACAGTCAAGCGGGTTTTTGCTTTTACTGATGACCCGTGATATGAGATCTTGCTTCAGTTTTGCTTAGGAAGAAGAAAAAAGTTGTCATCAACAATTTTCTGGACCAGTTTTCATATGTGGTAAATATGATGCCCGATGGTTCTATTTTTGTATTTTGGCTTGTTCTATATTTCTGCTCTTCTATTTTATTAATTTAATTTATTCTCAACCGAGCATCTCATTTTTATTAATATTTCATATTTTGCATCACTTGAAGACATTCACTGTTCAATATTTGTACTTGATAAATGTATGTTCTATAGTCCGTGCGTTTTTGTTTTGTTTTCTTTTTCTTCATATGAGTAGTTATGTTATGGAAAAAAATCTTTTAATTGTTATGCAGATTTTTTATTTGAAAAAACTTTTTTTAATACTGTAAGTTTTGTTTATATTTGATCTGAAAATATTGCAGTGAAGTTAAAAATAAACATAGATTATTATTTCAGAAACAGTTTGTCGATTGAATGGTTTAAATTGCAGTTTCTTTTTTGGAAAAATAACTTTTATTACAAATTTATTAGAATATATTGTTTTATGTCCTACTATTTCGTTAAAAAAATAATAATAAATTCAATATAAAACGTAATTTTTTTTTATCTCAGTTTATTTTATACATCAACTATTTAGTTGAGTTATTTTCAATTTTTTGTTGTTTTTTTTTTAAAAAAAAAACATTTTGACAGTAATATTCTGTTGACGGTAATTGAGTTGAAATTGCGATAATCAAGTTTGTAGAAAATTTTCACGCGTTATTTTCAATGTTTGTATATAATTTAAGAAAAATAATTGTAATTATTACTTTAGTTTGCGTTGAGATTCTTTTGCAGATGAACAATAATTTGGTTTTTTTTTGTTTTGAATTGAAAACTTTTTGTTTTTACTGATACATATTTGATTTGCATTTGTTTGAAAGTGAAGCAGTTTTGATGAGATATATTTTGGTAATGTTTTGAAAAAGATTTATTCTTTTTTATTCATCTAATTCATCGAACATTTAACAGTATAATATTTTTTCTATTCAATTTTACGTTGTACATTTCTCGAACGTATTGAAAGTAGTTGACCAGCTTGAAGCATGCAAGATCAATTTGATCAGCTTGTAATGATTTGTCATGTAAAACTTGTTTCGTACATTATTGTTTGCTTTGTTGAACATTAATTAATAAAGTTGTAGCATGATGGTTTTTATTTTTTGCAAATTTGAGGAGAAAAAAACAGTGGCTAATTGAATTATAATTGTATTTTTGAAAAGTAACAATTTAATTGAATTGGCCATGGCCAATTCAACTAGTAAATTGCAAATTTGCACATCAGCATTGTTGTGCTTGCTTTTGCCGGTCGTGTGATGCGTTTGAGCGTGATGATTTTTTTTTTTCATTCTATTTGTCCATGAATAAAAAAGCCAGAGAAACTAGCTTCATCTTTATTTGTAAATGTTTGAATTTTATATTTTGGTTGTTGTTTTTTTTCGGTTAATTCAGATTTTAATATTTTTTTTATTCATCTTTTAGAAATGCATTTCAATTGGATGTGCAATAATATTATTTGGACCGTTTTATAATTGATTGTTAGCGTGCAATCAGCGTTTACTGATCATACTAGCTAGACGATATCATTCTGTCATTGTGTCAACACTGTGTGTGTAGGTGTGCAGTTAAGCATCATGGAATCGAATGCTGGAAAGAACAAGATCTATTCACCGGTAACATTTCTGTTTCAAGCTTTTAATCAAACCGCACAAAACAGTCAACTCGTTTTAAAAGCAAACCAAAATAGCTTCACTTCTCACTTCACTTGTCAGCTAATTTATTTTCTTTTTTTGTTTTCATTTATTATATTATTAATTTTTGTTATTTTGGAAAAGAAAAATTTCTTCTACTGCAAAATGTACAACAATTTTTTCGGTTTTCCAGGACGTGTTTTATCACCAGTAAGAATTGAATTAATAAATTCATTCATTTATTGAACTTTTGCATGAATTTTTTTTGTTTTTCTCAACTTATTCACTAATAGCGAGCGGTTTTGTTTGCCTTGATTAAGGGAATACAGTTTAAAGTTTAAAGTTTTGCAAATTTGTTTTTTTCTCTCTCTCTTTCGATTGCAAATAAACGAAAATATTCAAATTTGCATGAAATGAAAGACAATTAATTAAAATTTGCATTTAGTCAGTTCCGTATGCCGCAGTGATACCGCAGGGTGTGGAAAAGAACAAAACAATAGTTGTGCAGGGTTTGGTCACCAGCTCTGGACACAAGTGAGCTTTTTTTGGGGACGTCTTTGTTAAATTGCACAGACGCCTTTTGCCTTTTGGTTGTAGGCTTTTGTGTTGCTCATCTGAGAAATGTTTTAGTCGTTTTGCAGTGAATCTTTGCTGCGGTGTGAGAACTGAAGGAGATCATAGGGATGATATTGCTTTGCATATCGACGTGCGTTTCGGTTTGGAAAATATTGTAGTGCTTAATTCACTGATCCAGGATACTTGGGGAACAGAGGAACGACATCGAAATCCATGCAGGAGAGGTCAACCTTTTAGAATTAAGATTACTGCATTTCAAGATAGATACCAGGTGAGTGAGTCAGTCAGTGAATGTGTAGAGTGTTTGAATGTGTCGCTTGGTAGCTATTGTTGAATGATTGGATATTTCTTTTTTTAAATTTACTTGTAAAATTTTGCTAAAATATTATGTACAAATAACAAATTTTTGTTGTTGTTGTTGTTGCAATTTTCATTTTTAGATGGCCATGAATCAAGATTTGTTCATGGAATATCGTCATCGAGTTCCTATAGAAAATATTAAAGTTTTACAAATTGAAGGCTGCGTCGTAGTCGACATCATTGAATACGCTTACAGTGAAGCGCACGTACGTTGACAATTGTCTCGTTTGTTTGTTTGTTTGTTTGTTTGCTTTATTTATTTATTTTTTTTCATTTTCATTTCGACACTGTCAACATGGTTTCAGATATTAAAGTTTAATTATTTTTGAAAAATTTTTTTTGGGATTTATTGCAGTTTTTATTATTTTATAAATGAAATTTGAATCGAAACCAACTAATCACTGAATATGAGACATTTTTATTTTATATATTTATATTTTTCTTTTCTTTTCATTTTTATCCGACTTTTTCTTGTTATTATCAACTAATGGATGAAGAATTGTTTGATTGGGTCAACTTTGAAAATAATTCTGCGCCTGCAATTTGTCACAACTGATTTTGTCATGCAAATAATTGCCAATTCATTCATTGCATTGCTCTGAGATTAGACGTTTAATTTTTCCTAGAAAGAACAAGGTATAATGAACATTTTTTTTTTCGTTTTTTTTATTGATTTCAGATTTACAAATTTTATTGAAAAAAAAGTATACTGTAAAAAATAATCTTTGCAACCTGCGCAGTGTTTGTGGCGAAACTGCAGACAACACTGTTTACTTATTTCATTGAATTGACCAAATGAAAATTGTTAATGTCTTTGAAATGTTGTTGTCTTATTGAAAAATTGTTTATTGCAAAAATAATTTGATTAATTAATTGATTTTAACATCACTATTAATAATATTATTATTATTGTTGTTGTTGTATTTTACATTTAATTTAGATTGTCAAAGATTATATTCTCAACCATATAAACGAATATTCCATAGAAAATCCAAAAGAAACGATCGTACTGTGCCCAGTAAGATATGCATTTAAATATATCTTGATAACATATTTATTGAAATTATTTTTTTTCAAAATAAGATCGAATCAACTTTAATGTCACTTTAATGATTGCTTTTTCTTTTTAAGAAAATGCCAGTTTCAGTTCCAATAAAATACAGCAAAGATCATTTTCCAGTAATATTCATGAATACAAAAATGGTGAGGTTGCCGAGTAAGTTTGAAATTGACTTTCTGGCTGGTGAGGACATTGCTTTGCATTCAAAGTTTAGTTTTGATGAGCAGGTACATTTGAAAATTTTGTAATAATATATGAAAAGTTCTTCAAGATACAATGGTACTTTTACAGATTATTGTGCGCAATGCAAGATTGAATGGAAAATGGGGAGCAGAAGAGCAACGTTCTTATTGTTTTCCATTTATACCGCAGTATCATGAAGATTTTGAAATCACTTGTGATGAGAAACGATTCGCGGTTTCAATTTTAAAATTATTTCATTTCCTTTCTATCATTCAGTAAATTTTTCTTTATAATGTCATTTCAGGTACGAGCTGGTGATTTGCATTTGTATTCATTTTTGCATCGTATTGAACCGTACTTGATCGACACATTGCGCATCACTGGAGATGTGAAAATTATCAAAATACGTATCAAGTGATTGTTTTCAAAATTGTATTTCTTTACCTTTTTGCATGTCTCATTTCGAGAAATTTATCATATTTTTATCATATATTTATGTACAATTGTAGATGACTGGCTTTCGGAAAAGAACAATATTAACATGATTAATTGAATGAAATGATTTATTTTTTTCAGAAGAAAATTCAAATTTTAAATTTTTCATCATTTCTTCTCTTCCGCTTCTTCCCGTGGCTTTTGTTGAACGTCCTTGTTCAAATATTGTTGTAGAATCTAAAATAAAAGCATAACAGACAAACAAACGAAAAGCCCCGTTGCATTATTAGATATAAATTGGAATTGTGAATTTGAAAATATTTTTCTACTTCATTTGCTTTTGTCCATTTTTCAGCGGTCATCCAAAGTCTCAACTGGGTTCGCGGATCGTTCACCTCATCGCCAAATTCCATTTGCCTGTACAGAGAGACAAATTGTTCAAATTGGATGTAGAAAATATTCGAAAAAAATTGATTAATACTAAATTACGAGCAACATTTGGCAGCTTTGTCATAGCGAAATGTGCAGCCGGATTTGTCAGCATACTCGGAAGATATGGCGACGTTGAGTACAACGTTAGCTGCTTTGTCGGCCGATTGCAAGCCCAACTTTCTGGCAGGCCATGATACCAGTCGAACAAATTTGCTTTTCACTTGGCGACCAATTTCCGTTTCTGTGTATCCAGGAAAAACATCATTCACCGTTACACCTGAATCTGAAACAAGACAAAATGCTGCTGCCACACCTTCAAGAGAAAACAAGATGTACTTTGAAGACGTTTAGCCAGTTCTCTTGTACAAATCACCGAAGCTAATTTGCTCCTTTCGTATGCTTCTTTTCTTGAACACTGTTCAGCGTTGAAATCGTCGAAATTAATTTTTGCCCTATCAAAGTGGAATAATTATTGTTTCAGATGAAGGTTCATCAAGCACCATTCCAACTGCTGCTACTGTTGGTTGGATGATGAACAAACCTTTTACAGGACGCATCGGTGAGATTAATTATTCGACTCGGTGCTGACGATTTCAATTTGTCAAGCAAAAGTAACGTCAATAAAAATGGTCCTGAACATCATTTTCCAAAACAACAATATATTTAAATTTCCAAATACAACTCGTATATAAATTAGCTAACCAAGAAAATTCACGCTAATGTGCGGTTCGAAACCGTCAACTGTCGGCAATGGTATCGCGTACATAACAGCAGCATTATTGATAAGCAGATTGACTTTCGATTCTTCTACAATTTTGAATTTTTTTTAAAAAAATGAAATTTTTTTAAAAATTGTCACCATTGAACCTCGATTGATCATCTCGGCAAATTCGGCTATACTTTTCAACGATGCGAGATCACAGTGTCGACAAACGACACGCTTATTTCGCGTCTGCAAAATGATGCTTCGTCTTTCTTCTTTGCATTTCTCCATATCTCGACAAGCCATAATCACACGAGCCCCTAAAACAATTGAACACATTAATAGAAAGCAATTATTTAAATCGTTCGTTCGTACATACCAGCTTCTGCCAGCTTCTTGGCCGTGGCATGACCAATACCTGACGTGGTGCCGGTAACAATTGCTGTGACGTCATCTAATTTGCGATCAATTTTGTACTTGCAAGAACTGTATTCACTGAAAAGAATCCCATATTAGCTCAATTCAGACGAATTATTTCTCATATAATTTTACTTGTAATACATACCACCACCAATGATAACCGCTGCGGCGCATGAAGTAAGGAAAAAAGGACCTCGAATAAGATGACGAGCAAAACTCATGCTGCACAACAATCTATAATAATACTGTCAGCAAAGTAATATTTACAATTGGCTTGTGAAAAGATAATGAAAACTTAATTAAATGGGAAAAAATAACTTTAAAAATTTTATCAAAAAGAAAAAATTTCACGCATAAAGTGATACAACAAAAAATCAACCTAACTAACAACCAATTATCATGTATTAGCAACAGAAACCTACACTTGAATTTTCTGTTGCATTAATTAAAATTAAAAATAAATATTACAACTTCACTTGTAAATTTTCAATACATCAAAAAGTATTAAATTGTCATATTCATGCATACAGTGATTAGTATAACTCAAGTACAAATTGAAAAAAGATTCAAAGTGTTTATTTGAAACAATTTGCTTAAAAAGAATTATGTTGCATAATTTAAATTTCAAATATTTAGTGGTCGTTTCAGTGGAAAAGAAACATTCCATCTACTGCTTGCTGTTCATTTATTGGCTTACGCGTTGATTGGTCAGTTTGAAGTTTAAACAATTAAATTGTTCAGCATTGTTTAAAGTGAAAGGTTTTAAAGTGAATATTTATTGAACATTTATTAAACAGTTTGATCAGTTTGTTTGTTGCGTTTGCTAGAGAACACAGGTCAATTTGAATCTGAGTATTAAAAGTCTGTTTTTCTTTTGTTAAATAATTTCTATTTGAATTTAATCTGTGCAGAAAATGAGTAACGGTGAAACTTATGAATATTTGAAAGTCACCGTTAATGTAGTGAATCGCCGGTGTGGTTTGGGATTGAAAAACTTCAACGGTGAAGTGATTGTGAGCAAGTTGATGGAAAATTCAGCGGCAGCCGACAAACTCAAAATCGGCGATGTCCTCCTGAGCATCAATGGGGAAACGTTCAAAGACAAAGCCCAATGCCGGAGATTGATATTGAAGACGAACAAAATTTTCGATATTGTAATCAAGCGCAAGAAAGAAGCTGAAATTCCAACCCCGCCCGTGGCATCCGTGTCAGCGGATGCGAACTCGCTGAATCATACTGACATGTTGTCAACGTCGTTTACGGCCGTGGAGTCGGTCAATTTGGTGAGAATTATTTTTTTCCCCCGAAAATTATGCTAATTTAATTTTTACGTATATATTTTTTTTGATTTTAATTTTCTTTTAGGAAGATGATCAGCCTTCAAAGCCACAAGTACCACGTAAGTGCTTTTAATTAACGAAAAAAACAATAATTTCATTTATTCAATTTCTCTACACTCATAGTTATATTTATAATTTATTAAAATTTCAGCTGAAGAGAAAGAAGTAGAATTGAAACCGAATTGGGATCATTTACCTAGCGATGTTCAGAACATCTTGAAAACTAGGCTTCAACAATTTGAAATCGAAATTCAGAAGAAGGCGGAAAGTCCTGCAACTTCAGCAGTTCCAGTCAGTCCCAGTTCAGAAAATCGAGTGACCTTCAATAAGCAGATCACCACTCACAACATAAAGAGTGATATTAAAAGAACTTTTTTTTAATTCAACTGCAATTAACAATAAGCTGTCAAACATATTCACATGTTAATTGCACTTATATGAAATTTCAATGTATGTTTTCTTTTTTGATAAAATAAATCAATTTTAATTTAAACTTTGTTTTTATTTCAATGATAAAACTGAATTAAATTTTGTGAAAGTGATTGATGAGAAGGTGAAAAACTGATTTACAGTTTTGCATACTGTAACACAGAACGTAATTAACTCTCCAGTGGCGCGCTTCGGAGTTGGCGTGGTGAAATTGAAACAAAATGAACAAATTGATGTTCCACTTTGAAAATTATCCATCAGACGGTATAATTGCTGACAAGCCGGGCGAAAATCGTCGTTGAGACAAATTTCGTCTACTGGTTTGAAATGAATTATTTGAAAATTCATATTCTCAAATTGTGGACGTATGAAATTACAATGAGAATGAGAAAAAAACATACATTTTCCAAAAGTCTACTGTTCTAATTTTGTATCAACCATTGAATGCGTGCATTATTTAAATTTCTGCAACAGAAGAGCTTATTATCGAATTAATCAAATGAAGCGGTAACAACAGCAGTATGATTTGAATGCCATTCAACCGAGTATTGCAATATTCACTTCTCCAATCAGACCACCTGCTCATTCTGCAGCAGTTTAAAAAAAGCTCCCGCTCCATAATGCAGGTATTTTTCAGTTTTTTTTTGCTGATATTTTGAAAATAGTTTGAATTTATTTGTAAAGCCAAAGAAATTTTTTAAACTTTTGTCTAACAAGAAATCAATGTGAAAATTGTGTAAGACTTTTTTGAAAATTTTAATTAAAATTACATCAGTTTTACACATGTATGTTTATCCATTTATAAAAGTTAATTGATAGAGTAAAATTGCATCGAGAAAAGCAGGCACTATTTCAATGGCTGTTGTTTTGTTTATTTATTTGACTTTCTGATCCATTAATCAGAGTTAATCAACAGTAGTCTCTGCTCAGTTGTATGAAAGCGTTTTATTGAATACAGTTGAACGTGAGCTTGTTGAGAAAGACAACCGAGCAATTTTTTCCAACAAATTTAGGTAAAAATTTCCCATAACTTACAATTGAAAATTGTTGATTAAATTAATTATACGAGTATTAGATCAATTTGCATTGTAAAACTACGTATTCGTTTAGAATATCTAGTACTTCCTATTAATTAATCAGAAATTAAATTAGAAAAATTAAATAATAACGTTTTTAAATTTCTTAATGTTGTTTTCGATCACTTTAATTCAACAAACATTTTTTTTGGTTGACAATTCTAAGTTGGCGTTCAACTGTAATTTATGACAATCAGGCTTGTTAAAAATAATTGAAATTGATTTTTTTTTAAATATTTAAAAAGTGATGTAATATATTTTTCAAAAGTTATAAATTTGTTTAAAAACTTGTGTTTATTTCTTTTTTAAAATTATATTTCTATATTGGGTTTCATTTTTTGACAGTTTTTGTATGCGTAAATTGCGTAAATGAACTGTATTTCTTATTTTATTATTGAAGTTAATATTATTTATCGATAATAATTGATATTCTTGAATAGCAAATGTTTATTCTTTCTTTGTTGGTATTTTTCTTTCTGCTTGATTATTTTACTGCAATATTTTTCTAAAATTATGTGATGTCTTCTAGTATAACTGTATTCAATGAATTTTATAAATAAGCATTATCAAACAATCTATTGTTTGACTTGATTTCTGTGTAGCAGTGATTATTCTCATTGTGCTTGCATAGGCCGTCGTGGTTGTTTATCAATTCTGCTATTGAACTATGGCTTTATTAAATCTCCTGACGTGATTTATATTTGTTTCGCAAGTAATACGCATGAAATGAAAAAGCATCAAATAAAATGCTGTTAAAATGCGGAATGAATGATCACTTCCGTGTTATTATAATTTTGCTTTGGTTAAATTTTAATTTATTATTATTTTTTACTTATTTCGATAACTTTACAAATGTGTATAGTTTAATTTATTTTAAAAAGTGTACAATTACTGATCGAGTAAGTGAAAATCAATTGACGAGTGTATCAGTGGTAAAAGAATGAAATGAAGTAAACTGTGACAAATGTGAAGTTATTTATTTATTTATTTACATTATATCATATTTTATTTGTAGTTTTAAATATTGATTACACAATGTCATGATGTGCCCAGGTGGCGGAAAAAAGCATCGATCTTGTGGTTCTAGTTTGACGTCAGCAGCGCCGTCTGGCGCATAAGATTTGCTTTGCTATTTACCGGCCGGCTCTAGTTTTCTTTGAAAGCGTCGATGAAAGAAGCACTCTTCTGGCTAGTTTTCCTCGTGGCTTAAATTGAATTGTAATATATTGAACTTGTAAAACATTGACATATTGAAAATTGTTGCATATTTGTTTTTTTTCATAGATTATTATTATTTCATTTTTCATAATTTATAAGAAGAAAATATTTGTTGTTTTCTGGATATAAGGGTGAGAAGAAAGAAGATGGGTTTGGAATTCATGGCCAGCTATCGCCGGGCTGGAGCAGGATCAGTCAGAGAGCAGATATGGGTTCGTCTGTATCCGATTCGTATGCTGTTGCTTTTTCTTTTCTTCATCGTCTATTTGGCTATTGGGGCGGCAATTTTTGTCGTCGTCGAAGCACCCTCTGAACGCAATGATATACGCAAATTGGTACGTCTGGTCGACAATTTCATAAATTCCCATAAAACATGTTTAATAAGTAAGTTATGATTTATTATTATTTTCTCTTCTTTTTTTTTATTAATCACTTTCCCTAAAATATTATGCTATTAAGAGATTGACAATTGAACATTGAAATAATTGTTCAACATCTAATTAATTAATATTTCCGTGTGAAGAAAGAAAGTTGAGTTAATTGAATTATTTATTTCTGATTTATCATTGGTTGTGGCATTGTCGAGAGTAGAGAATTCTCTGCATTGTTAATTGTATATATTGTTGTTGTGTAAATGAATTAAATTAAATTAAATTAAATTAAATTGATTAAATCAAGGTTAAAATATTATTTTCTTTGTATTTGTTTTGAATTCAAAGGGAAATAAGTGAAATTGTTAAGCTGGTGGAGGGAGAGGAAGGCTGCCTGTGACTTTTCTATTTTAAAATGCAGTCTCGGTTGACGTTCTTCAATTGCTTTTGCTTTCAATAGCCGTGAGTAAAAGTGAAATTGGACGTCAGCTGCGGAGAGTGATTTAGTCAGAGGAGGGAAAAAATATAGTCAAATAAAAATTCCCATCTTCTCATTTTGCGTTTTATTCATCTGGCTCTTCTCTTCAAGAAGTTGTCTTTATCGACTTTATAGCTTTTGCTTTATACTACCGATGTAAAGGAAAAATGAGCATTTTCACTTTTACTGTAACAATAATCTGTTATTATTATTGTTTGTAAAAATATTTTTCAATGACAACATTTTTTGTAATTTTATTCTGAATTTGCATATACATTCGGGTGCGTGGATTTATTTGTAATGCAATCAAATTGTAATTTATTTGAAAAGATGCAACTCCAGTGCGCCCACACTTTTTTCTTTTTTATATTGCTTTATCACATTACAGTTTAAGTTTCAAATGCTAATAATTATTTATTTATTTCAATTTTTTTTCTAAATATTATATTCAGCCAGTTGCTAAGCAGAAAAAGTATTTTATTTCTTTTCATGCTGAATTTAACGCTTAATTGTCATAATTGATCTATTTTCTGATTGTGATTGTGAAACGGTTCGGTTATTTTTAGAACTTGTCACTTTTTTCTTATTTATAATTATTATTGTTGGCAAAAATTGTTCTTCATATGTTCGTATACATTTTTACCAATTTCTTTTGACAACGTCAACATTTCATATTTGCATATTGAACAATAGCAGAATACACATGCACATATTCATTGACAAATATTCAGCAACAGAAATGTTTTTGATTTGTAAATATTATTGCAAATGGTAAATTTTGTGTTTTATTTGCAGATTTCTTTTTTAAAATAAATATAGTTATGTAATGTATTGAATTTTGATAGTAATTTTCAGAAAGATTATATAACGTTAATATATATTATTTTTCAAAAAATAGGAAGAGAGATGGTTTTATAAGAATTTATGTTTTTATAGTATTTGCATAAAGTAGCGTCATTTTATTTGATTGAATGCACATTTCGGATTGTAGATGATGATTAAATAATTAATATAAGTGTATTTTTTGTTTATAATTTGCGATCAGGTATATTTGCAATTGTTTAATTATTATAATTTATGTGTAAATTAGAATTGTTTGTGAGATTTTTGCAAATTGATCTTTTGAGTTTATCTTAAATTTGCTTTAAAATTATTTGCTAACAGACAGTGAGTGAACGTCGTAGGAGGAGTTGAGTGCAATGAGATTTAGTAAGTGAGTGAGTCAGTCAGGCTTTGTCCCGGTGGCGATACTTCTTGTTAGAGGAGAAGAAGAAGCGTCAGTTGGTACAAATCAATAGTCTTTACGACCAGCATATATATGTATATATATGTATATGGTGCCGCCGCGTTTTCGTATCATTTGCTGCGATGCAATCATTTGTGCACTTGTCGAAGTGGAAAGAGATAAATGGCAGCAACACTATGGATATCGTCCAATTGACTAATTTCAAGTCTTTTCTATTTCGATCAACAATAAACAATATTATGCAATGCTTAAGAATTTTCCCCAAACACCCACCACAATGCGTGGCATCTGGAGAATCAACAGCAACCGTCCAAGGGTGAAGCGAGAATGCTTCAATAATAATAATTATAATAATAGAACATTGTCATTGTTCAAAATATTGCTTGCGTGTGCTTTGAACAGTTGATGATCTGCAACAACAACAACAACAGTTATCTTTTAGCATTAAGAATCCGATGTTTATCAGCTTTTATAATATATATAAATTGGCAAAATAATCTTTAATTTTTTTTTCACTCTTAGCAGCACGCAAATTCATTTCATTTACTCATCTATGATCACGCCATATCATCTTTATGATTTTCTTTTTTAAAATCATTTTATTTGAAATCAAATTACTACAATTACCAAGATTACAAATGAAATGTTGTTATGAAATTGCATTATTATTTTTCTATTTAATGTTCATAATTCTTCAGTTTTGTGTATTTGAAAAATCTTCCCTATATGTCACAGTATTATTATACCCTTATTGACAATATAGATTTATTTATTACAATCAGATATAGTATTAATGAAGCATACGTTAAACGATTTTATTTATGATAGTAAATTACAATTGATTATTTTCTGATACATAATGCTTTCTTGGCATTAGCATAATAGCAGTTGAAAAAGTAGCAAAAAAACAATCATTACTTTTTTCACATGTCATTTATTGTTTTTTTTTAGAATCTGAATTTTTTGAACTGCTATCTTCAGTATCATCCGCAGCTCAGCGAGGTGTTTCTGTGGAATTAAATGGTACAATGGAGTCGAATTGGAACTTTGGTCAATCGTTCTTCTTTTGTGGAACATTAGTTAGCACTGTTGGTATTGAATATAAGAAAAAAAAACATTAAAAAAATTATTATTGTAATTATAATTTTTAAAATTACAATTAGGTTATGGACGTATTTCACCGGTCACGTCAACAGGCAAAGCGTTTACAATCATTTATTGTATATTTGGCATTCCATTATTTCTTGTTCTCTTGTCCGCTTTTGTTGATCGCATTCGACTTCCCGCCAAATGGCTTTTGGAGAAGTTGACCATTCGATTTGGACATCTTTATCATGAATCTCAAATTCGTTTAATTCATCTTGTGGCGGTCACGTTGCTTATTCTGATGTCGCTTTTTGTCCTGCCTGCGGCTGTGTTTCAATCGATCGAAGACAATTGGACATATTTAGATGCTTTTTATTATTGTTTCGTTTCATTAACCACAATTGGTTTGGGTGATTATATTCCCGGTGATAAGCCGAATCAAAAATTCAGAGATATTTACAAAATAATGACAACAGGTATTATTTATTTATTTATTTATTTTGTTCAAAGTAATTATGTAATTTTAAGTGTCGATTCAATTTTTTTTAAGGTTATTTGATTATTGGTTTATTGGGCATGATGCTTTTCCTTTCTGTTGTTTATGAAGTTCCAGAATTGAATGTTAGTCGATTTTTGATCAGCGACAGTGCCGATTTAGCTGAAAAAGAACGACTCAGAGCTTTGGTAAGGAAATATGTTATTCTTTTTATATGCAAATTCAATTACATATTGGTAAAATTTCAGAATTCAATGGAACCGAATTATACTCGGCATTTGGATGAAAGTGACACTAGTCAACTGACTCCTGATCAACCAGGCTACACAAATCCTATGCCTGATTATGAATATGGATATTAATATTTGCATTTAAAGGTTTTCTTTCTTTTTTTAGTATTTTTTTCATTTTTTGTCAATATTTCAAATCATTGGAAGCTGCTATTCTTCTTCTTCTTCTTCTTCTGCTTTTTTTGCTATTGCTGTGATGGCACAGGCGAACCATCTATTATGAAAATTTGCCTTCAGCTTTCCTGTCCAGTGAATAATAAAGCAAAATTTCTTTAAAAATTTGCAAATTGCATTTTATTATCTGGTAAGACTACTGAATTATGATTTTTTTTTCCTTTTTTTAACTTATTATTATTAATGTAAATTCTCCGTTAAATTTACACACGCACGCAGTGTTAAGTAAGTTTTTGTTTTTTTTTATTATTCAGAAATAATTGTTTATGATAAAAAACAAAAAATATTAATAAATTTATTTATTCCAACGTCAATTTTATATTATGTCAATTATCTTCAATCCACTTTAGCCAAGAGGTCTCAACGGACGTGGTCTAAACGGAGGTGGAGGCCTGTAATATAAGTTGAGCATTCTTTGACACTGAAGCAGGTCTTCATGTCGTCTTCCAGATACTTTAGCATCCTTTAACAAAATTTTTTAATGCCAAACATTTCCTCTTGTTTAATTGCTGTCCTTTTTAACAAATTCAGAAATCAACTTTACACTACTCTAATGCCAACTAAGTAATGCACCTGAATAATTGCAGATACTGCTAATGGTATGCAATGTTTGTTTATTGGAAAAGAAATTGCAAACAAAGGGAGAAACTATTTTTTAAAATGAACTGTTCAATCAGAAATATTTCGTGAAAAGGAAAGTTTTACTACGTACTTTTTTAATTTTTCTGACCACTTTTAGATAATCTTTTCTTAATGATGGTGGATTGATGTTTGAATTGCGAATCCATTTCAACTGCTGATCAGCTACATCAGACAATATTTGACAAGCATTTTTTGGATTGTAATGATAATTCAGCGGACTCACATTGCCATGTAAGGCTGCAATTCCTCTTGTGATAATATCTGTAAATAAATTAGAGATTGAATTAAATTTTTTTACTTATTTTTAAATTATAATAATATTTTATTTAGTTTTTCCAATTGCAACTAAGCATACAATGTATATTTATATTAAATTTGTAGCAATGATAGAAATGATTAAATACCGAAATCATAGGGTGTAAAAAGAATCGCTTCAGTTAGCCACGCAAAAAGTAAGAGCAGAAAAACAGTTGTTTTCGACATTTGTTGAATGGAAATTTTCAACAAACTGGCATGAAACAAGAATATATATGCTCAGCATCACTTTATAAATACTTGGTCTTTTTTAGATCAGTCCTACATTAGAACAAATATAATAGGGCGTATCTGACGTTCGCACCGGTTTCAAAATTGCCATTGTCATGTTGAAAAGTTTATTTTTCACATTTATGTGAAAGTATCATTGTAAAACTTTTTCAAAAATTTTCCATTGGTTGCACGACGTTATATGTAAATGTAGAATTTTGAATTTTATACTGCAACAAAGAAACATTTTCAAGTAAATAGTAATTCGCAGTTTTGTTAAGGTAAAGTTGCTTGAAAGGTTGCTTTTATTTTAATGATAAAGTAATTAGTTTATAACTTTTGAAAAAGCAGCGAGGTGTAAACAGACAGACAGCGTGGCAACTTACAGAACGCATCCATTCAACATTGACAACTTGGAAATAAGGTTAGATAGTGGCAGCAGTTTGTTTTAAGCTTGACATGAAAAGAATAATTAAAAAAAATTAATCAACTACGTTCGTATATTTTATTGTCAATTTATAAATTGTGATGCTCAGTTTGTGTGTAACAAACACAAAATGAATGATTCAAATTTACTATCTGAGCAGCTGCACTAACATCGATCATTACCAACAAAATTAGCTGACTGCTTTTATGGCTTTTTATTTCATCAGTAGCACTTTTAGATTATATGATGTTGACACTGTAATAAACTTTTAAATGAAAATGCTTTTTGATTGATTTTTTATTGCTGTGATAATTTCAAAACTGATTTTGCATCATAACAGTTGCACATTCTGCAACTCAACTAAATATAAACTAATAATATATTAAAATGCAAAATTTAATTTCAAATATTAAACCATTTTTAAATATTTTGTGTTTAAAAGGTAACGCATAGTCAGTCATGTTTCACTTAATTTAATTGTAAAATTTGAACTTGATTACGTATACTGTGGCTACTGTAATTGTCAGCAAAGTTTAGATTTTTTTAAATTATGGAATATATTCTGTCGTTTACTTGTAACGTTCATTCTGATTTAATCTTACTGCTTGATTAGTGTTATACACATTTTTTATGCAAAAGTTATGTTGTTTTGGTTTCTTCTAGTGCTATTCAGTAATATGATAAACAGGTATCAGTTTTCTGGGAAGACAGTTTTATTTTGATGTGATAAACAATTGTTATACTAAAATAACTCTAGTTATATTTGCATCAAAATGAAATAACTATGTGTTTATTAGTAAATATAAATGCTTGCATTGTTGATGGAATAGAGTGAAATTATTTTTATTTTATAGCTTTAATGAATGCTGAGTCTGTCAATAGCAATGATAAAGCTGTCAACTCTAGTATCAGCAATGAAAATCCAGACTTGATGGTAATTTGAATTTATGCTATGCATGCGGTTTTAATTTTCTTCGCATAATTTAGGGTAAAACTGTAGCGGAAAGATCCAATAAATTCGTAGTACGTTCTAGTACAGCTTTGTGTCATCGATGGTGGAAGTTCAAAAAAGTTAACAATAATTTCTACTTGTTTGTGGTTTGTTTAACTGAAATTTTTTTTTTATAGCAACGAGATTTACTTAAAGCTGAAAAATCGAAAATAGTACCTGTTAAAAAATCTCCATCAAAAAATTCAAATTTTACAGAAAGCAGTGCAGCACAAAAAAGGTTATTATACTGATTAGCTGATGAATTGTTTGCATTGATTCAGTAGTTAATATTTATTTTTTCTTTTTTTTTTAAAATAGTTTTCAGGATACTTCCATAAATGTTGTACACAGTAGTAGATGGCAATATTCGAATAGAATTAAAGCTCAACGTCGTTGGTCTCAAGAAGGTAAGAGAATTGAAATTAGTAATTTCCTTTTTTGTTTGAATATTCTCCAGATAAATGGTGGAAAAAAAAACTTCATGTTAATAGTTTTCAATCGATATTTTAATTTTCTCGTAATTTCTTTTTTTTATAAAAAAGTATAATTTATTGACGAATGTAATAAAAATTGATTTGTAAATTTTGTACACAAATAAATGTTTGTAGATTGTAAAATTATTTTGTTTTTCTTTGTAATAAAAGAAATGAATTTGCATTACTTTAGTATGAATTCATTTTAGATACGAATAAATTTTACGAATTGTTGACTACAATGGGTACGGACTTTGATTTGATGAGTCACTGCTTTTCGGGTTTCAGCAGAAATGAGTTGAAGAGAAAATTCCAATATGAAGATCGCAAAAATAGGGAAAAAGTGGAACTCGCATTAAGTAAGATTTTTTTTATTTCCATAAATTTTTCTTGATTTGAAAAAGTTGATTTGTTTAGAAAATCAAAAATGGAAAAGCAATACGTGAACAATGTGAAGAATATCAATGTGAATTTGTTACTGTATTTTGTTATTTTTACAATAATGAAATGATAGAATGGTGAAATTGATCTTTTGTGGGTGAATTAGGACAATTTTTGTAAAATTCATATTTGCATGATCAATTTTACAGCAAGCTATTCAGACAAATGTGCTCAAGGTGTTTTTTTTTATTAATTATCAATAAAATTGTGCATGCTGAAATTGTTGTTGTTCTGTTCTTCATCTGTTTTGTTACATGATAATATGTACTTTGCAAACGTTGGTTCTTTTTCTATATGATAATGTGAAATTTAGGCGAATATCACAGAGGAGAGAATAATAATGGCCAGAAAAAGACGAGTAATGATTTTTTTTTTTAAATATGATAATATATAATTTATTGTTTATTTAAATTTGTATTATTTTTTTTTTTTGAGGGAAAAATGGTTCGACGTGCTCGAGCTTCGGCTGGATGTCAAGAGCCGGAAAGTTTGAAAAAAGCTCCACATTCGTTCATTTTTCACCGTGGACGAGTTGGAAGCTATGTACGCCGTCTGATTGAAGATTTGCGCAAAACTTTCAGTCCATTTTCGGCGGCAAAGTTGAAAGTTGGCATCTGCTTTGTTATTCAAATTCAGCTTCATGTCTTTATGTTGTTGCAGATTCGCAAGAGCAATTCGTTGAAAGATTTCATCTCCATTGCCGGACCTCTGTCAGTTTCTCACATGCTAATTTTCACACGGTCCGAGCCGTTTTTGAACATGCGTCTCATAAGACTTCCACGTGGACCAACGTTGACGTTTCGTGGTAAATGGAAATTGACCAATCAAAATGTATTTTTCCAATTCTTACTGTTGATTGCTTCTTGCAGTGTTGGAATATACTCTGGCAAAGGATGTTGTATCGGCACTTCGCAAATCTGTACATTCCAAATGGCAGCCCAATTTTGCACCATTGTTAATTTTCAACGGTTTCGACAATGACATCAACAACAACAACGTGAAGCTAACGCATACGATGTTTCAAACGATGCTACCATCGTTGAATGTCGATTCAGTGAGAAGCGGTTTAATTATTATTCTGTTGCTTGCACACAAAAATTTGGTGAATAGCAATTTGCAAATTTTGTTGCAGATCAAGTTGAACAACATTCGACGTTGTGTTTTGTTCACTTATGACAAAGAGACGGAAGAAATTGAATTTCGACAATAGTGATCATCATTATTATTATTATTATTATTATTCAATATTTTGCATTATGAATGAAACCAGATTTGGTTTTTTCAGTGCGATCAAAGTGGTACCAAGTGGGGTTAGCAAGCAGGCGAAAGTTTTCTTGAAAAACAGAGTTCCGGATCTTGGGCGTCACCAGGACATTAGCGATTTCTTCATCCAGTATATATTTATTTGGAATATGTTATCTTATCATGCATACAATAGGCTGCGATGATGATGATGATGATGTGGTGCTTTTCCAATTTTCAGGCCACAATGTTTGAGTGAAAGTGAACAAGAAGGTGAAGTTGAAGGCAACGTGGTGGAACTGCCGCAGGAAATAAATGCTCCTGGTTGTAAAAATGCAACTGAAGTTGCAGTCCGGTTTGTTGTTCAAAAAATCATTTTCCATTGCTATTCAAGTTTTTTTTTCCATTTCAAATTTCTGGTCCTTTTTTTAAGGCTAATTGAAATGGGTCCTCGTTTGAGAATGCAGTTGATCAAAATTGAAGAAGGCATTTCAAATGGTCCAGTATTGTTCAACCGATTTGTGCAAACGTCTGAAGGTGAAACTAATCAAGAAATTGAAAGCACTACTACTACTGTGCAATGCGAAAATACAAAAACCAGGAAGAGCATATCAAGCAAAAGAAGAAAAAGAAGAATATAAGGATTTGTGAAAAATTGAAGAAAACAAACATGGTTCAACAAATTTGCATACATCATCTGTGTTGGAATAAATAGTAAACCTGAACGATCCATTTTATTTCATAAACCACTACATTTACATTCTAAGCAGATCAACACAATTTACTCGATGAATATAGTTGATGAGTTCACCAAAAAAAAAATAGAAAATTGCATATTATACTGCTTTTACAAAACAGAAAATTATTTCTTCTTCATTTCAACGAACTGCTATGCTTGGCTTCAACAAATTGATCACAGCGAACGTTTCACAATCAATGGACCAACGTTGTCACCAGTATTTATGTTGTGGTCAGTGTGAGATCCGTCGCAAAATGGAAACTACAACAATTACATATGCAACAATGGAACAAATACAAGCAAAATCAAATCTATTCTCTACTGCTAACCGATTTTGAACGCCAGCATCGACAGTAGGCTTTCAAATCGGCAATATCTTCTATATCTACCGAATGGACAATTTTTGAACTCTCCTTTTCAATGCTCAAATTCACCAACTGTTCCTTTTTGAACGCCAACTCTGTAGTTTTCGAAATCAGAAAACCAGTGCAAGTACCGACGACAAAAATGAAAAAATCGCGCGCAATATCCATAACTAAAAACAAAAATTATCATTAAATAATATGCTTTATACGAAGATTGATTCACTACTTACATGACGGCATGATTGTACGCTATTTGCGATCAAATTAATACAAGCAATACTTGAATACAGTATATCAAGGGAATTAAAAAAAACTAATGTTCAAATATTTATTCTACAAAAATACATTTATAAATTTTATCGATTAATATTTATCAATTAATTCAGTGATGTTGTTCATTATTAATTTCAATTCAAACTCACATTTTTATAAGAAAAGCATGTGCATGTATAAAAAACAACAGTCTTTGTTATTTGTATTTTCAAGAAAAAGAAACCGTTTTTAATTTATAAACACTAAACAATAATACTATTTTTGCACAAATATCTAACAATTAATGCAATTTCAAAATTTGACAATGCAAAAATTAACTTTTTACGCAATTCAAAAAACTCATGCTAGAATTGAAACTATATTGAAATTTTTATTTATTTCATAATAAAATTAAAATCTGTTATTATTTTTTATTAAACAAATGATTGCGTGCAATTTGAAACTTGAATTTTTTTAATCTTCGAAATGGAAGAATGTAACTTGAATTTCATTAATGTAATTTGGCTGTTTGGTGAAGTTTGTATTTTTTTTGCCTGCTACGAGCGGTTGTTAACTGTTGCCGCATTTACTTCAACTTTATTTTTGATCATCCGAATCGTACTTATCAATATGTTTGTCTTATTTTTTCATTTCTGCATGCTCACATGCGTTCTTCCTTATCCTCAGGGAAGTAAGTGTTCACTTTGTTTGAAAGCGGATTTTTTTGAAAAATAATTTTCCTTTTTTTTCATTTTAGTAAATAATTATGCAGTTGGTGAATTTGAAGCGTTGGATAACAAAATTCGAAACGAAAGTGATGTACAATTGCCAACCGATTTACCGGATTCGCTTCAAAAATTTGCTGACGATGTTCAAAATAATATTGTGCGAATTTTGTCGTTATCAAATTGATGTTCTCATTTATTTCACTTGGATTTTTAGTTGAACCACCTCAAATTTGATGATCCAGAAAGCGAGATGCCCGTTTTCAATGAATCGAATTCCGCTTGGAACAACGTATGACTGTGTACCCCACCCCCCATCGCCAACTTGCTCTCAGACGTTTTCATCTTTCAGACAGCAGAAGATGCGATCCACTCTGTCAATGATGTATTGAACGGTTTGAAAGATGTCATTGGGATTATAGACGATACGCAGAAAATTTTCAACGAAAACAGAATACCGTTGTTCAACAACTCTGCGAAGTTTACAACGAAAAACCTGGGTTTGCATTTTCTTTTTTTTTATTTCAAAGTAGTGTGTAATATTGAATTAATTCGTTTAAGTGAATAGGGCAGATATTTGAATTTGTTTTTCTTTAAATAGTTTTTCACGAAAGACGTATTACTTTCATGAAAGCATAATTTTTAATTTTACACAAAGATGTTCAAATTATCATAAGTTGAAAATCGCTAGTAATAATAAATGAATAGTACAAGTATTAGGGAAGTTTTATTTAATGTGATTTAATTAATAGACAAAAGATTTTGTGCTAATCATGGTAGTCAAGATTATTTTTTAATTTTCACATATTTTGTTTCTGTTGTTCATTAAAAACAATAAAATCATTTTCTAACGTTTGTTAATTAAGTGTTGCATTGAATGCTTTTACTCATAATTTCTCTTACCATGAAGATAGTATCTGTGTAGAATGAAGCGTTCAATTATTAAATTAATGAGATGCAACTATCAGAATTATCAGATTTTATTTTAATTTTTCAAATATTATGAATACAAAAAAGCAATATGCTTATAAAAGTAAGAACAAATATGCTTTTATTGATCATCTTGGTGATGAATGATTTCACCATTAACATTTGTTAAAGCTAAAGAACATATAATTATTGTTATCAATCATGTTGAATCTGCTATCCTAGTTTGAATTTGAATATATGTGATCTGATTTTGCGTTGACTTCCGTTGAATGTTCTGATCTCAAATGTGTTTTTGTAGAAAATATTATGAAGATGATAAATGCTACCACTTCTTCATTTTTTGATATAAAATTGCTGTTATTGGTAATATTGGTCGCTATGGTTGGCTTGATCTTTTATTTCAGTCTTGTAAAGCGGAAGGTAGATTTTTTTGTAAACACTGCTTTTTTAAGTTGTTGAAACTTGAAAGACGATTATTGAGCATGAATTTCTTTTTGGACAAATTTATTCTGCGAAATTGATCTTTTATTATAGGTTTTCAGCATTGTTAAGCACTTTGGAAGGAGAAAATCATCACGTCGGAAAAACGTTCGTTATTCAAAGCTGAATAATGAAGATCTTGAGGACGGTTGAAATAAGCGGGTTTGAAGTATTGAAATTTTGTTTTGCATGTATTGTTACGTTACGCAATAAAATGTTGAAATGCACGCTTGTTGTAATCATCTGACGAACAGTATCATTATTGACCATTTTGTTTCTTATTAGCGACTTTGCAACAGTAATATATACCATACAGGATGAATCAAAGATTAGAGAACCCTCAAATTGCACATTTTTACATGGTTATTCACATTCTACAAACAATATATACCCTCTGCTTGCTATGCAGATTTATACAATAGCAATACCAATTGAAGGAAGGTAAGAAAATGATTTATTGTTGTATTTATCTTAATTTCATTTATTTATAAAAGCTTTTTTCTTTGTAAATTTTGAATTTCTCTTATTAAGCGCACTATTTCAAATTAAGATTATTTCAACATAATAATTTAAAATTTAATTAATTAATCCACAACAATATTGCAATTTCGAATGTCAAAAGATTTTTTTAATATGGAATTTCATTTCATGAAAAGATTGTCCGAACATTTTCTGATTAGGGGAAAATTTTTGCATGATTTATGTTATCATGAAATAGTCGCGTAATTTTTCAGCTTCGCAGTTTATATTTGAAAGAATAAACTGTTTTAAATTCTGACATTCAGGAATCTCGTTTATTTCCTTTTCATTGAAGAAAACTGTATTTTATTAAACAAACCTGAAAATCAATTACATTACAGTACAACCGTCCATCATAGAGTGTTTACTTTTCTTTCACTTAAACATGTTGTGACCGTATGTCTACATCGTGATTGCCGGTGAATGATTTTTACCGTCATTTTCAAATTTCACTACTTTTTCAATTCTAAAATTTGTTGTAACCCTTTTACCGCATAGCAGCTGATTGGTGGCCAAATAAACTGGATTACAACGTTCAACTTTACGTTGAAGGTACATTGGCCTTTTGTTTTTTCAAAATTACAGCACTTTCTTTTCTAGTATATTCTTGGTAATGGAAAATTGACTTTTTGCCATAAGTGAAATTTTCCGTCCTCTTCATCTTTGTGGACATGGATTTTCAAAAGCTCATGTACAAAGCGATGAAAAATCGCGAACAGTCTGCGAATCGAATAAAACAACTGAAGGAAGTTCAAGGTAATTTAGCCTTCTTTTTTTTTATTTCAAATAATATGCATTAAAACTCAAAGTTTGTTATTTCTAGAAAAGGTTAAGCA
Organism: Trichinella papuae; assembly: GCA_001447755.1. NCBI lineage: Eukaryota > Metazoa > Nematoda > Enoplea > Trichinellida > Trichinellidae > Trichinella > Trichinella papuae. The sequence continues at coordinate 86,728 of JYDO01000115.1, read as the reverse complement.
AAAGGAAAAAAGGGATGTTGAATCTATTCGACGTTGTGCGGAAGCACGACTTGCTCAAGAAAAACATGAAGCAGAAAGGAGATTGATGGAAGAGCGACGACAATTGGATGCCAGGCGTAGAGAATTGGATCGTCAAATGGCTGCTTTGAATTCAAACCAAAGAAAAATGCCAGTAAAGCCTATAAAAAATATTGTACGCAATTCGGATGCTCAGCGTTCACAGCAATACGAAAAAGCGTTAGCTTTAATGGGGAGGCAAAATACTGGTAATCAAAGAAACCACAATAAAACTGCATCCAATGGCCATGGTAAATTCATCTCTGATGAGCATTGTCGGAAATCGAAGACTGCTTTGAACAGCAAAGAGTTTCTTTCTGCAGCATCATCTTCATCCATTTCTGCATTTCAAAAGAAGGAAATTACAAGCAGCCTATCAGGGAATAACAGTAATAGGTCTGCTATTATGTTGAAGAAAGATTTAAATTCCAAAGCAAAAGCTGAAAATCACCGGTTGAATCGCACACCTATTGATTTCAAAAGTTTAATGGAAACTGCGGCCATGAATAAGAAGTTGCCTGGACAATCTTCTCATAAAGAATTGCCATCATTGCGGTAAGTTTAATTTTTATACTTTTCCAAGGAATATTAATTATCAGATGAGTAGTTCAATGTAGCTTTGTTATTGTTAACCATGAGAAATACCATGTGCTAATTGTAATGAAAGAGTACAGTTTTAAAAATAGAATCTTCTTTGGTAAAGCTTTTGTGTTACCTTTGAAAATGTGAAAGGTGATATTTGACGATTAATCATAAACGTGATGGTATGTCATTTGTACACTGTTTGAACAAGTTTACGTGTGCTTTTGGGAAAAGAGGATTGTACCGACGTTAAATACCATGATGGCACATACGATAGTTACAGTAGATTTGTAAACTGATTTTCAAGCAAACATATTTGATATGCACATATTTGTATTGTATTGTATTGTTTTGTTTTAATTTTTTGTTTTCAGTCCTGATAAGAGAAAAGATTTGAAATTGAATTCACAGTCAAATGGTCGATTAGTGAGAGATTCTCAAGCTGGAGTGTCGACCGGGAGAAATTTACCGAACCCTGCCAACGTGGCAACGAGTAGTAGTGTTAAATTGAGAGATGCTGCTCGTTTACGGACTAGTGTTGTGGACACTGCAAAGCGAAAAGGTTCAGTTAATGGTCAACAGTTAAAAGTTGTATCAAAGAATGGTCGAGGTGCAGTTGATGCTGCCAGAATGGAACATTTGAAACGGCAACGTTTGATGACTGTCCAACGCCAAACACCGGCAAGGCTTCGTGAGGTGGAATTGCGTCGGGAACTTTTGAGAAGAAGGCAGCAGATGTTTGATTATTTGTCAAGTGAATCGTTTGATGATGAAGAAGAAGAGGATAGTGATTTGGAAGGTTTTATTGATGATTCTCCAATGGATGATGCTGAAGATTATTCGAAAGAAATTCGTCGCATGTTCAAATACGATCCGACAAAGTATAAGCATTTGGATAAATTGGATGATAGGCGTATGGAAGCCAGTTATGCGGATATTTGTCGTGAAGAAGCGCATTCTGCGCGTGTGGGTCTTTTGGAAGATTTGGAAGAGTTTCGTCGAGAAGAATCTCGAAAGAAAAAGAAGCGCTCATAATTTAACGATGAAGCAATTTACGGTTATAAAATAAAAAAAAACGTTTTCTATAAATTTTCAGTGAAATTGTTATTTTTGCATTTTATTATGCTAATTTTGCATCTAATTTATTTGATGAATACAGTTTTTTATGTATACGTTTTGAAAGGGAAAGGAAATAATTTATTCTTTTATATATTTTGACAAAGCCAGTACAACATTATGGAGCAGATGAATGTGATTGACTTGATTGAGAACGTTGGACAAGTGGTGCACATTTGTGATTTTTTAGCTGCAGAAATGCTACTGAAAGGCTTCATGGAGGAGAACAGTTTTGTCACAAATAGTGACGACAATTTTCGTTCAGTATTGGATAATTTGCAAAAGCTGATCAATGCAGAAAAGAATTATCTTTCATTGGCTTATATCCGTGATTTGAAAATCAAAGAAGCAGAAGATGGTCCGGATGCGTTGTATAGTTGTGTTCAAGCGGAGCTGATGCATATAGCTGAACAAGCGGTTGAAGTGTCAATTGAAGAGGAAATTGTCGACTTGATTGGTGAAAGCTCCGCTTTACTCATATTACAACAGATGTGCTTGTATGCAATTGGCCGGTTGCGTCTTATGGAATAGTAAGTATTTAATTTATTTTCGAATTATTTTTTTTATCATCATACTGTCAGCTAATTGATGTGCATATTTTTGAATATAATTTGTTATTGCATAAAAATTTGTTGAATTTTTAATCATCATATCTTCTATCAATCAATATATATATATGTGATAGACACAGAAAGAAAGAAATTTATTGAAATAAGTGAAATATTTTAAATAAAATTTGTTGTTGTTTAATTTAGTTATCGCAATTTGCTTTGTATTCGTACTGGCGAAATGGAACGTCTGAAAGCCATCACAAATAACATAGAACTGGCAGTTGACGTTTACTGCAAAAGCCTTCCACGGCCATTTTTACTTGGTTCTCTATTCAATAATTTAATGTAATAAAGCATCGCTTACTCGGTTTGCATGCGACTGTCCGAATAATGGAATTATTACTAATTGTTTTCATTTTTTCAATTTTCTACTATGGATAAAAAATGGTTTTGCAATTTGTCAACATTATGATTGCATCAAAAGTATGTTACTCTAACAAACTGACAATTCAAAAAAGTAAGTTAACAGTTTATTCAAGTTAACAAAAATGAAAACATTAATTCTCTTCAAACTAATGATATCTGTTTTCAATATTAATAATTAATACTATTTTTTTAAATAAAATTTTAAAATTTGTAACAGTATTTTTGAGTTTTGTCAATTGGGTTAACTTTTTTCATTACTATTTATCATATTATGAATATATTATAAATTTGCATTTATAGAGATGAAAATGAAATATTGTATCGTCTTTTATTATGTCAGCAGTGTTTAAGCGAAGCGAACTTTAAAAATTCTTTCGATTATATTAGTGAAGGCTTTGAACGATTATGCAAATTTGACGGCTATACTTCAGAGACTCCTATTTCAGATGAGGTGAAATATTTATTTTAAATTAAACTTAAATTTACATAAATAAAGTGAAATTACTTTGATGTTTATTATACAAAGCAAATAATAAATATTGTAGGATAATTTCTGATGTGACACAAAATGCCAAAAAGAAAATGCCAACATGCATTTTTTGAACTTTCTTTAAATTTTTAGGTATTTCTTCCATCTTCCACTGAACAACGCAAAGCATATGAACTTGAATGTCCTTTGTATGTATGGTACAATTCGTTTTTTGATTTTTTGATCACCAAGGTTTTAAAATAATTTAATTTAATTTATACGTTGTTTCGAATGAATAATAAATTTATCAGTTTAGTTTACATTGTATTTTCATGAGACGATAAGAAAACAAACTATATCAAGAGTTGTGCAGCAGTGTTTGAAGCGTGAGCCGTTTATGCATGTTGACAGGTATTAATTATTTCAAGCAATTCATCAATTCAGTTGTTCAATAAGAACACAAAAATTCATGTTCTTTGTCTGCTTTGTAGAATTTGGTCATTTTGTGACATAAACGAGACAAAATTTTTTTTGTTCATCGACTCTAGAAAACTGACTTATGGTCAGTGGACTGACACTTTCTTGACTGACAATTTTACAACTCAGCAACTTCATTATTTTGCAATTCTATTTACTACAGAAGAGGTAAATTCATAGATATTACGCAATTTGTTTTAATCGTGTTTAATTGCTTTGTTCTTTTATCGTTTGATACATTTATCAGTTTCTATGATTACAGATTATTGTTGTTTTAATTCAATTTCACATCGTATATTATTCAGAAAGAAGACAGTATCGTACCGCCTGAACTTGCTCTGCAATTGATCAACAATGAAGTTCAATTTGAATCTCTGGACTACTTATTAACGTTAACAATTTTGGTAAATAATTTTTTTTTTATTAACGAGATAAATCTCTTTCCAATACACAGTAAAGCAAAATATATAACTCAGACAGTAATATTTTCTCATTGAATGAATCAACTATTCTAATAAATAAAGCACAAAAGTAGGGTAAATAATTTGCATTTTTTTGTAATAACATTAATTATGACAGCATCTATGCATTGATTGACTATGAAAGATTTTGAATTATAATTTCAGAATGAGTTTTACATTATTCGTCGAATCGAAGGCAGCATTTATTGTGCCTTGGCCATGAAAAGTAAAGATGATGAAGAATCTGTACTAATGTTTCTTGATGACCTTTGCAAACGTTTGCGTTGCGATGACATTTTTGCTTCTCTGCAAGTACCAATTTCTTAAAATATCAGAATTTTACTTTTCTCTTCTCAGGTTATAACTTACATTTCTCTTTGACTTTGGGTTTTATCATTTCTGACATCATAAAAGTAGAAAGTAAACTTTCTGAATGCACGTTTTTTTATTGCATGCTAGGTGAGAATTTGGAAATAAGAAACGTCAATTAAAAAAATAAAAATCAAACATTAAAATGTTCAACGAAACATCAGCTTCGTACTTGACTTTCCATAGAATCTCTGTCTAGCAGATTTGAATTACGCGCAAATCTGATTCATCGTTAAGCCAAACATTACTACCTAAGATCTCAACTGCATAATCTGATTGGAGCCTTTCTAATTTCTGGATATATATATATATATATATATATATGTCCAAATCTGCCAAACTCATTTCAAGTTATTTTTCTGTCCAGCTTTCCTCTGTGCGGTTGTCAGTTGTTCGTTGCTGGTGCTGATCAATCCTTGTCATTTTCTGCGCATTCTGATCAATTTTCAAATTGTCATATTTTGCCATTATAATTACAATACAATGTTGTATAAAGAATTGTAAAATATGACATAAGAAATTGTTATTTTACATGTGTAAGCATGTTTTGTTGTGGTTTTCAATGATATGAATAGATGCAGTATTGAATGATGTTGGTGTATTCTCATGTTCAGTGCAGTGCATCAATGAAAGGTTTCAATAGATGAAATTTAAATGATATTTTGCTGCGAAGCATTGATTTAAATCGTTTGTTGTAAATAATATAAATCAACGCTGAATTTGATTGTGGAAGTTTTTTAATGAAATGATGAAAATTCAAATTTATATGTATATTACAAACGTACATTTAAAACATTATCAAACAACAGTATAATGTAAAGTTCGTTTTACATTATTAGTAAATCGCAGTGAACGTTTGTGCATGATTATTAGTGTAATCTCGTTTTCTAGATTTTCAAACTGTTCTTTTAAATATAAATGTATAATATTGTACAATTCTGCAGAACGGTGTTACATTTCCATCTGTTTTTACAAATTTTTTATTTCGATCCTCTCCTTTTATCGATCCTACTTTTTATTTTCTTTACAATGAAAATTACGGAATGTTGTCAATAAACATAACAGTGAGCGGCCAATAATCATTGCAATAATTTGGTAAATTGTTTTAATAGTACAGGGTCACATTTGTAGCTAAGACTCATGTTCTCAAATATTAAAGCATTTTAAAGAATTGTCATATACAATAAATTCCACTAACTACTGAACATCAACAACACCCTTAATAACAACCATCGAAAATGGAAATTACACCTGAGAGTCAATATCTAATTTTTAGTAATTTTACAGTAATTAGAATGAAGTCCCAAAATGGAAAAAAAACAAACAAGTGCACATAAATTTGCTTGAATAGGAAACTTTATTGTACATAAAGAAACACAACAAATCAATCGTTAGTGAAAAATTGTTGACAACGGATAAAACATCATCAGAGGGCTTTCATATTTAATTTTCACAAAAACCGTATACATTAGAATAAAGATAAACAAGAATAGCGAACGTTATTACTAAGAGTAAATAAATGCTATAGCTACAAAGCAAACAGACGTCAAGGCCACGCATAAAAATTTGCATGTTAACTAGACGACGCCTAACAATGATGATATAATTGCACCTGACATCATCATTAAAACTAAGTTCATAACTTTATTTAATTTGCTTTATTTGGCCTATCCAATGGTATCTAGATGTGAGGAGTAATATAATCATTAATATTGTAAACCTCTATCTAATATATTGCAGTTGACGTGATTTTACATTTAAAGCTGCGGAAATTGTGTTTTCTGAACGTAATGAAAAGCAGCCGTCGAAGCTGTTTACCAGAATTTTCATGCAAATTTTTTACCGTGATCTTGACGTTTGTTTACTTTGCAGCTATAGCACACCACTAGCCTGAACTTTTAATATATCTATAAATCTTCATTTGAATTGCTTTTTTTGAGCAATTCGATGGTATCTAGTAGTTGAGAAGAACATAATAATTATTATCGTAAAGTTCTAACAGATATAATGCTTTTGGTGTGATTTTAGATTAAAAGTCGTGAAAATTTTTGTTTGCTCAACGTAGTGAAAAGCAGCCACAGTAGGTGAGTGAACATTGGAATAGTTTTTATTTTCAATCACTTACGTTGGTTATATCTTTTCCTTGTTACATATTTATATCTTTGATATTTGTTGTGCGTATTGTTCATGGCTTTTTCAATGTATATCAATATTTTTCACCATATTATATCCACTTTTATATTTTATTAATCAAGATGTTTTATTTTCTTTTGATTTTTCAAATCTCTTCTGTCTTTGGTTTCATTCTTTTGCACTTTTTTTGTTTTTCATTTAAATTTGTTTGTATTACTTTTCTGCAGCTTCTCATGTCGACACAAAGATTCTTCATTACAAAGACGCAATTAATATATTTTGCTATTTTGCATTTTTGAATTTTCAAATCTCAAATCCAGACATTCGTAGGCGTGTTTTGACAAAGTCAATTTTTTTATTATGGCGTTTTCTGTCAGATAGTTTATATTTTGACTGAATTTTAATTGTCAAGGTCATTTCCGAATTTTCAAATAACTGTCATTGGTTAAATTTGTCACTCTATCTGAATTGTTTCTTCAAATTATTACTTTTTCTGTCTTCTTACAACGAGTCAGCATTTAATATAAAATGAGTATGCATATCATTTCTTGTATTTATATTATTTCTAGTATCTGAAATATGCTTAGTTAGAAAGATGAATTGAGAAATGCTCTTATGTTTGCAATGGCTACAGTTAAATTTTCTCTCAAACAAAGTGCAATAGTTAAGTAAATAAAGCGCAATGAAAATGTGCACTAGTGATATTTATCAGCAGAAATGAATGAAACAAAAATTTGCATGTTAGTTCGTTTGCTTTATTGATATATTGGAAATAATTATAGTTTGACGCGGTTCGTGGATGAGAGCACTGGGTTTTGATTGGAAAATTGACTGAAGACCACCAACAATGTGCACCAAACAATTCATTTGATTTTTATTTATTATTATTTTTTGGAATAATTTCTGAAAAATAATAATTTTCAATCAACATCGAAAGACAATGAACATAAACAATGAGAAGATGACGCATTAGCAGTAAGTGGCAGTTTTTTCACTTTTATGTCGTAATCACTTAACAATGCAATTGAGAATTGCAATTGAGAAAGAATAGGTGAGAATGGAATAGAGTGAGATTTGTTGAAATTTCATATGTAAGTTAATTAATTAGCTTTTTTAATTGATATTCACCAATTAGAATTATGTTTTATCGTAGATGTGATTTGTGAATGACAAATTTTGAGTTCAATAATTTTTGAAATTGTATTTTTCGTTTTATTCCATGTTTTCTTGAGAAGATAAGTGATTTAATGGACGTCAAATTTCTGTACAATGAAGTTTGATTAAATAACACCATCTGCGTATTGTTTATCTAATATTAAAATATGGTCTTTTAAAAATCACCTTTACGGCAGCTAGCATGCACGTTCAACTAACTATAAACAAGCTTCTGCTTGCTAGCCGCACACTTAAAATTAGCTTCATTTGAACTACATGGGTTTTCCTATTTAAGAAAATTTTCAGAGATGCCGAGGCGTGTTTTGACTAACTGAATTTTTTGTTGTGGCGTTTTCTGTCCGATAGTTTATATTTTGACTGAATTTTAAACGTCAACTTCATTTGTTTTTTCTTTCAAATAGTACTCATTAGTAGAATTTAACAGTGCATTTCCCTTGTTCATATTATATTGCGGCATAGGTTAGAATTCATCTTCAGCAAAGAAGTTCTAACGCACTAAAACCGGTTTTCAACGCTGCACTATGCAAATAACGATCACTATAAAGGTGCCTTATCGTCAGTAATGGTGCACTCGTTCGTTTGACTTACGTGGCAAGTGGTAGCGTCTTAAAATGTTCTCTGAGTTTATGACGTTAAATAGTTGCTGAAGTCTATTTTTAATTGCTGAAAAGTAATTCTTTTTTCTACTTGTATTACTTTTCTTCAAAACATTTGTCTACTCATTTTGTAAATAGTTACCTTTTAATTATAAAGCAGTTGATTAATATTTTTGAAAATTCTCTTTTCAATTTGTTGTAATTTTTATTATGTTATAAAGTGAGAGCAGTTTTGATTTAATATCATTTTTACAGGTATAAAGAATGGAGCAA
>JYDO01000115.1:0-77523 GCA_001447755.1 Trichinella papuae | reverse complement strand
ATAAATACAAGAAATGATATGCATACTCATTTTATATTAAATGCTGACTCGTTGTAAGAAGACAGAAAAAGTAATAATTTGAAGAAACAATTCAGATAGAGTGACAAATTTAACCAATGACAGTTATTTGAAAATTCGGAAATGACTTTGACAATTAAAATTCAGTCAAAATATAAACTATCTGAGAGAAAACGCCATAATAAAAAAATAATTGACTTTGTCAAAACACGCCTACGAATGTCTGGATTTGAGATTTGAAAATTCAAAAATGCAAAATAGCAAAATATATTAATTGCGTCTTTGTAATGAAGAATCTTTGTGTCGACATGAGAAGCTGCAGAAAAGTAATACAAACAAATTTAAATGAAAAACAAAAAAAGTGCAAAAGAATGAAACCAAAGACAGAAGAGATTTGAAAAATCAAAAGAAAATAAAACATCTTGATTAATAAAATATAAAAGTGGATATAATATGGTGAAAAATATTGATATACATTGAAAAAGCCATGAACAATACGCACAACAAATATCAAAGATATAAATATGTAACAAGGAAAAGATAAAACCAACGTAAGTGATTGAAAATAAAAACTATTCCAATGTTCACTCACCTACTGTGGCTGCTTTTCACTACGTTGAGCAAACAAAAATTTTCACGACTTTTAATCTAAAATCACACCAAAAGCATTATATCTGTTAGAACTTTACGATAATAATTATTATGTTCTTCTCAACTACTAGATACCATCGAATTGCTCAAAAAAAGCAATTCAAATGAAGATTTATAGATATATTAAAAGTTCAGGCTAGTGGTGTGCTATAGCTGCAAAGTAAACAAACGTCAAGATCACGGTAAAAAATTTGCATGAAAATTCTGGTAAACAGCTTCGACGGCTGCTTTTCATTACGTTCAGAAAACACAATTTCCGCAGCTTTAAATGTAAAATCACGTCAACTGCAATATATTAGATAGAGGTTTACAATATTAATGATTATATTACTCCTCACATCTAGATACCATTGGATAGGCCAAATAAAGCAAATTAAATAAAGTTATGAACTTAGTTTTAATGATGATGTCAGGTGCAATTATATCATCATTGTTAGGCGTCGTCTAGTTAACATGCAAATTTTTATGCGTGGCCTTGACGTCTGTTTGCTTTGTAGCTATAGCATTTATTTACTCTTAGTAATAACGTTCGCTATTCTTGTTTATCTTTATTCTAATGTATACGGTTTTTGTGAAAATTAAATATGAAAGCCCTCTGATGATGTTTTATCCGTTGTCAACAATTTTTCACTAACGATTGATTTGTTGTGTTTCTTTATGTACAATAAAGTTTCCTATTCAAGCAAATTTATGTGCACTTGTTTGTTTTTTTTCCATTTTGGGACTTCATTCTAATTACTGTAAAATTACTAAAAATTAGATATTGACTCTCAGGTGTAATTTCCATTTTCGATGGTTGTTATTAAGGGTGTTGTTGATGTTCAGTAGTTAGTGGAATTTATTGTATATGACAATTCTTTAAAATGCTTTAATATTTGAGAACATGAGTCTTAGCTACAAATGTGACCCTGTACTATTAAAACAATTTACCAAATTATTGCAATGATTATTGGCCGCTCACTGTTATGTTTATTGACAACATTCCGTAATTTTCATTGTAAAGAAAATAAAAAGTAGGATCGATAAAAGGAGAGGATCGAAATAAAAAATTTGTAAAAACAGATGGAAATGTAACACCGTTCTGCAGAATTGTACAATATTATACATTTATATTTAAAAGAACAGTTTGAAAATCTAGAAAACGAGATTACACTAATAATCATGCACAAACGTTCACTGCGATTTACTAATAATGTAAAACGAACTTTACATTATACTGTTGTTTGATAATGTTTTAAATGTACGTTTGTAATATACATATAAATTTGAATTTTCATCATTTCATTAAAAAACTTCCACAATCAAATTCAGCGTTGATTTATATTATTTACAACAAACGATTTAAATCAATGCTTCGCAGCAAAATATCATTTAAATTTCATCTATTGAAACCTTTCATTGATGCACTGCACTGAACATGAGAATACACCAACATCATTCAATACTGCATCTATTCATATCATTGAAAACCACAACAAAACATGCTTACACATGTAAAATAACAATTTCTTATGTCATATTTTACAATTCTTTATACAACATTGTATTGTAATTATAATGGCAAAATATGACAATTTGAAAATTGATCAGAATGCGCAGAAAATGACAAGGATTGATCAGCACCAGCAACGAACAACTGACAACCGCACAGAGGAAAGCTGGACAGAAAAATAACTTGAAATGAGTTTGGCAGATTTGGACATATATATATATATATATATATCCAGAAATTAGAAAGTCTCCAATCAGACTGTGCATTTGGTCTGTGAATGCTCTGAGTTTTTATGTTGTGGTTTCGTTTATATTATACTTTATTACATGCTTTGCATAGTTTGTTAATTTACATATTTATTGGCATGCACTCATAATGTATGATTGTAGTTTAATGTATTAGTTTTGCAAACTGGAGATATTGGTTATAAAAGTAATATATATTGTTATAGTTTTACGTATCGCGTGATATTACGTGATTCGTTGCGTAGTTGAAAGAATTCCAACGTTAGGTGGAAGCAATTATTTACAATGATATTAACTGCCGTTCTAAAAAATGAAATATTCAATTATCGCTGAAATACATAGCAATACTGAACTGGTGATCACTTTGAAGAACTTCTTATAATAAGAGTGCTTCTAATAATATAATCTAAATAATTGAATAGATAAATATTTATTTTGTTTTAACAAAATTTGGAATGCCATTGTTTGTTAAATTGAAATTTGTTCACCAATTTGAAGCTCACATCGCACGCAATCAACACCTCAAAATTCAGTTACTATCACCCCTAATATATAAATGACAAGCAAGTACCATGCATATTATAATAAAATATCAAACTTTTCTTGAATATAAAAAAAAGGTTTAACGACTGATACTAGCATCTTTAATAATGTTAATATATGAATAGTTGAATCTATGAAATAATATTAATACTAATTATAATAATCAAACAACGTTCCTGCATTACTGTAATTGAAAATGTTATCAGCGTGATGAAATGAAGCAGAAAAGGGGGATAGAGTTTGCAAAAACATAAGAAGAGAAAAGAAAAAATTACACAAATACCAATATTTTGCTCAGAATTCTTTCAAAACAGCATTTAAGCGTTCTAGAATAATTTCCGCGTGACACGTTTGAAAGGTGAGCATCGGCCTGAATCGAATGGAAGCTTCACCGCAACCGCCCATGTTAATGCCGCAATTGCGCATCCGTGTCAAAATACTGTCACGGGTGGTTACGTCTCGGCATGTGATCGCACAGAATGTTCCAAGACCGCGGGCGCTGTGCACCAAGGCGGGATATTTTTCCTCCAACGCTTGCAAACCTGCCAAAAGCGTACGGCCGGCAATTTGCGTGTTTTTGAGCAAATTATCTCGGCGGATGATGCGCAACGTCACGTCCAACAGCGCTAGCTTCGACGGATCGCCGAGCCAAGTGTTGAAAATTCGATAGCCCTGCTTGACGTAGAACTGCGGCTTGAAATAGAAACCACCGAGGTACATCTTTTTGGAAAACGTCACCAAGTCCGGCGATTCGGGCAACTCCCAGTGCTCGTGGGCCCACATCTTACCAGTGCCACCGCATCCGGTCTGCACTTCATCGACAATGAACGCCGCACCGGCTTGTTTGGTCAACTTTTGCAAGTCGGTGAAGAATTCCTTGGACGCAAAATTGTCCCCACCTTCGGCTTGTATGGGCTCCACTAAGACGGCGGCGACATCTTTGCCCCTCTGATTGCACATTTCAATCAACTGCTGCACCTCGGCCAAGCATTGTTGATCTTCATTTCTGTTGTAATCGGCATGCTGGTCGAGCGGATATTTGTAACGAGGAAACGACGCCACTGGCCAGTCGAGTGCTGGCACGTCGACCTTGTGTATCGCTTTGGAATGGGTGCAAGAAAGGCAGGCCATGGTTCGACCGTGAAAAGAGCCGTGAAAGCTGAGCACGCTCAACTGAGGCGATCCGGGAGGTTGATTCTGCATGGAACTGCGCATGTCGTCCGCGGTCGGCTCTTTGCCGCCACGTTGTTTTGTTCTGTACCAGATGAAAGCAGCTTTGAATGCATTTTCGTTGGAACACGAACCGCACATCATCGTTGTCACGTTCTTCATACCCGGCGGTGCGACGGCTAACAAAGAACTGCGCAACGACTGGACGTGATCTTTGGGCGGGTACACGCCCAAAGCTGGGCGATTGATGAACATGGTTCTCATGTCAGTGGATTCGACCGCTTCTATCAAATCCGGGTGGTTGTAACCAACTGGTATTGAAGCAATCTGCGAGTACACATCCAACAGCATGTTGCCGTCCACGTCGGCAATGTAATTGCCGATGGATTTTTTGTAATCGACAAAAAATTGCACCGCATCGCTGTTCTGTATTTCGGATAATTCATTTTTCAAACGCAACGAATTCGGACCAGGTATGGCAGTTCTGACAACAGGAGCCTCTGGTTCACCGGCTACCAAATGTTTAACTGAACAAAGCTTCCTCCTCAAGCAGGAGGAGAGCAACGGCCAACGATGATGAGCAATGGTTAAAATTGTCATCGTTGTAGCAGTTGAAATTGGAAATGTTCAACGTCCTTGCAGCAGCAAGAATATTGCAGACAACTTTTATGGCGTTTATAGAAGAAAGCAGGCTGGCGACAAGCAGATCAATAAAGAAGGGCGACCAGAGAAACTTGATCAGTAATTTCAGACGTGCTCCACGTCAGCAGTCGTACGTGGCTATCATTTAATTTCTCCCAACTAGTTCACCGCAAACAATTCATTCAACAAATAATTATATTAATAATATTCTCGATTCATCAAAAAAAAATATTTTTCTCTTTTCAGCTATCAACGATCAAGCAACCTTTTTATCAGTATGAATGAATATCAATAAGTATGAGAAGAAATACGAAAAGAAAAAATATGAGAAAAATATACCTATAAAAAAGAATTATTCGTCATCAATTATTGCTTTCAACGCAATCTGTCAGTTCAGCTTACACTTTGCCTGAAGCTGTCAAACTGTTTGATCTTCGCAAACAAGTAATAAACAACTTGCACAGCGCCTATGGCTAATCATTGCCGTTCAACAAACAAGCACAAAGCAACCTGTTTATCAAGCGCATAATTCATTTTCCACATTTACAGTAAACAACTGATGAGCATGGTTATCTGTTGAAATATTGTTTAATAACATAATATTATTATCTAGTTTCTGTAAAGTAAAAATGGTAATTTTATTAAATCAATTCAACCAAAATGCCAGTAGAACTAAACTTCTCATTTATTCTTCTATTTCAAACACGGATGCCACATTGGTTTAACATTACTTATACTTTGGTTTTGAATTTTCGAACAGAAGAGAAAAAAATTTGCAAAAAAATAACATAACTTCACAAATAATAAATTATTTCATCATCAATATAATATGGAACAACTTCTACAAATTAAAATGTTGGCAGAACAAAACAGATCCAACAATATAAAACGCAACAAGTAGCAGCAGCGCAAAATTAATTATTCATAAAATTTGTTGCACATTTATGAAAATCACTTCACTATATGCAAATTTCAATATTTGTTTTCCATCATCAGTATGTAATTAGTTGCAAAACAATTGCATAATATATATTATTGTACATTTTACTCATAATAATAACACCGCTACAAACTTTCATTGCAAGTTGCATTTGCAACGACTTCCCTCGTGATTTAAAGTATTGTAAATATTTTAGAATGCAGAGACTCTGACATCAACTGAGCTAATACGTGTTTGCTGCAATGCACTTGCTTTTATTTGCTGTGCCTTTGACTGCAATAAAGTATACATGCTAATTATAATCTAGTCCACTGATAAAAGTCAGTGATCAATATTACGCTCGAATAGAAGAGAATCTGTTACCAGGACGACTGAATATGAAAAAAGACATTCTTAGCTTGCAGAGCTATTTTCCCAGCAAACTACAATTCTCATTTCATATCAATTTAATATTTCAATTAATAATAAAAAAACTATTACTAACAAACAGTTTTGGGCACATAAAGTCTCTTAAAGCTATAAATACTGTATAATATTGTTAACTAAAAATTAAAAAATTCAACAATAAAGCATGAAAAGCACAAAAAGTGATACAAAAAAACTGCTATAAAGAACAAAAATCTAATTAAGTTTCTTTCAAAAATAAATACAATATATTTTAAACTGATTTATCATTCTGTTTGTAGAAAACATGCCAGTTTTCTATTAATGCTCAGGTCTTAGTGGATTTTATCTTCGCACACGTCAATTCAAATTAAACGCTTCAATCGTTTGAAAATTGGAATGCATGACAGCGACCAGTTGAATATACAACTCAAATCTGTTTTAAACACTATCCTGTCTAAGTTTCTTTTGTTATATCTAGTAGAAAGCAAGAAAACTTGATAACACCAACATAGTTCAGAAGAAGCAATTCAACATCATAAATCATAATCAAAACTTCCATTATAAGAATAAATAAAATTCTGTGTGATTTTAAAATATTAAAATAATAACAGCAGACTTTTTGCACCTGAATTAGGGTTACTGTAGATGATGACTTACGAGAACGTAATGAAATAAAAGTATAGGGAATACGGAACAGCACGAATATGCAAACGATGCGATTACACAAACAGAACAGATTAGTCATAATCAGTTTGATTTTCCATCTTCAGACTGGGCTTAATAGACCACTGTAGCTGATATAGACATATTTTGTTTGAGTTTGTTAAATTATTTGTCAATATCACTCAGCAATAATAATCAAGCTGAGTGATTCATAACTGAAAATAATGAAATATTGGAAACCGAAATCTGTGAATTACATAAATAACAAATCAATCGAACTTTCAAATCGAAATAATACTGTAGACAAATTTTAATACATTTTACATTTTTTGGAAAGATACTGATTTATTTATTCAAATATATATTTCTGAGAGCAATACTTATATACACATTTCCTACTATGTGAAACTTTTGTATAAAATAATCGTAAAATGTAAATCTTTTAGCAACACAATGCATCGAATGGCCAGAACTACATTTCATCGAATCATCTCATCTTATCCAAGAACACTGCACAAATCATCAATTTTAAACTATGATGATTACACAAATAAATCATTCTATGACATTGGTGAACATCCTTACAGGCGCGTGTGGGAGATCACGAAACTGGATTTCCAGGTAATACATTTTCTACCACTAAATAATGCCTTTCCTTTTATTAAATACATAATGCATTGCATAAATACATAATGTTTTTTCACATTCTATAATTGTAATTATAATTGTGTATTCTTAAACATTTGTTTTCTTTCATCCCTTCTCTTAAACCGTATAATCAAAGCAAAGAAACAAAAAGAATAACCCTATAAAAACGTAAACAAACAAAAAGACATTCCAACTACCTGTAGTGATGATCTATTTAATAACAGAAAGGAGTGTTATTTTACTTGAATTTTATAATATCTTTTGCAGCGAAACAGAATGCGTTACAATCAGGCGAAATACGATTATTACAAACGTCGCGGAAAGCTGACAAATATGATGAAAAGCGTTTGTGATTTAGAACTGTTACCTGTGGAATGTACAGTAGCAATAATTGGAGGTGGTCTTGTTGGTTCTGCATGCGCTTGGTGGATAAAACAGCGAATACGAGACGATGACATGAAAGTTGTTGTCATTGAAGCCGACTCTACAGTAAATATGTATTCAACTGTACTTATGTGGAAATGATGTTCAAATTTCTATCACTTATACAGTTATGATTAATTTAAGCGTCGTTATAATTTTAATCAAAATTTATAGTTTATTACTTAATTCTTCAACCAAAAAGCTAGCATATGATGCAAACCTGAATATTATAGTTTTCAATTAGCTCTACGATTTTATCACCTGGAGGAATTTGGCAGCAGTTCAGTTGTCCAGAGAAAGTTCAAATGTCATTGTTCACTGCCGAATTTTTGCGCAATGCCAACGAACATCTCAGAATTTTAGGTTTTTAGAAAAAAAATCCTGGAAATTCAGTAGTTTTCTAATTTTGTTGCAATTTTCTTCAGAAAACGAACTGCCAGCTTTCAGATTCACCCCCATGAATTCATTGTTTCTAGCTGACAACGAGGAAAAAGCAAACGCAATGGTGCAAAACCATAAAATGCAGACGTAAAATGCTTCTTCATTTTTACAGTACATTATCATTCAGGTGCAATAAAGTTGAGATTTTTTTCAGTGATCTAGGTGCCAAGGTGAAGCTGCTCAACAACGATGAGCTGCAGCTGATGTTTCCATTTATGCGTTTTGGTGACATTCTTCTTGGTTCACTGGGTAGAGGAAAATTCAAATAAACTGCTATAATTTTTTCTTAGACTAAAAACATGTTTCAAATAATGATTTTCAGGTTCGGAAAATGAAGGAGTTTTCGACGGTTGGCAACTACTGTCTGCTTTCCGAGAAAAGAACATCACTTTGGGAGTGCAGTATATCAAAGCGAAAGTGACAGGATTTCTGTACGAGTGGAATAATGATCAGTCTCCTGCTAAAGTACTTTCAGAACGTGATCAGTGGAAGCACAAATCTCTGCGTCGACTTGTGGTAGATTTGATTTTTATACTGCTTTCTTTTCACGGAACTGTTTAAATTTAGATGGAGCCTCAGGTAACAGACTGTGCACCCAGAGCTTTGTACTCCTATTTATTCATAAATTGTGCTGGTGCATGGTCTGGCGAAGTAGCTGAGATGGCTGGATTTGGCTTGGGCGAAGAAATCATGTCGGTTCCGATTCCAGTTGTTGCCAGGTATGTGTGAAAAAATCACAACGTGCAGTGCAGCATACACACTTGTATATTGTATGCAAAGAACATATATATATATATATATATATATATATATATATATAAATGGTGTTTTCTACTGAACTTACAGGAAACGATACGCGTTCCTATTTCACTGTCCAGATGGTCCGTCTCTAGATATGCCTTATTTGTTCGATCCAAGTGGGGTATGGTGTCGTCGAGAAGGCCTGGGACATCTCTATATATGTGGGAAAAATCCAAGCTTGGTAAGCAGTTTGTACGGTGTAGTTTCTGATGTTGTTATTGTTTTCAAACTCGTTTCCCATCCATAATGCTACTTATCAGGAAGAGGACAGCCAAATCGATCACAGCAATCTCGATGTCGACTATGATTATTTCGACACGAAAATCTGGCCAGTGTTGGCAGCCAGAGTACCCAGCTTCGAAAAGCTAAAAGTCTGTTCATCATCTGCGACGAAAAGTCCAAGTTTCCATTACATTTATACAGTTGTTCATTGTATTTTTTTTCAGGTTAAAAACTCTTGGGCATATTATGTGGACAGAAATTTATACGACAACAGCGCTATCATTGGTCCACATCCGTTCCATTCAAATTATTATCACTGTGGAGGTTTTGACGGCATGGCTTTGCAGCATGCCATTCCCGCTGCTCGAGCCTTGATGGAACAGTTCCTCGAAGGAGCGTATGTCAGTATTGATCTACGAGACTTTCATCTCAGTCGCATGCTTCGCGGAAAGACAGTGAAACCAGAATGCTTCTAATTTCGATGACTTTTACTTTCCTCAATAAATAAAAACAACCCTCGTGGATCCAATTAGTTCTTTGGCTGTGCTTGGATCGAACAATAATAACAGAGCTTCACCGTTTCAGACAGTGTCATTCAACTTTTCACGTGTTTCATCCGGTTTCATTGCAGGGAAAAGCAACACTTCCTGGAGTTGAGCAAAATTAAACATGAGCTTAAAACAATTTTCATTAATGCATAATTTACTCACTTTAATGTTGTTCTGATCAGTTAATAACATCGTCAGACGATCAATGCCCATACCCCAGCCAGCTGTGGGTGGAAGTCCATGTTCCAAAGCGTTGCAAAACGCCTCATCTATTGGTTGTGCTTCTTCATCGCCAGCAGCTTTATTCTGAAAAATAGTACATATTGCATAGTTAATCAACGAATTTCCACCGTTCATACCTTAGCTTGTTCTTCAAAGCGCTCCCTCTGCACGACTGGATCATTTAATTCAGTATACGCATTGCACAATTCCCTCGTCATGACAAACAACTCAAACCGTTCGGTCAATCCAGGTATTGTTCTGTGCCTTGAAAATATGGATATAAGAAAAATTCAAAAATTATTTAATGACATACAAAAAAGGCTACCATTTTGCCAACGGACTCATAATTTGTGGATGATCAATTATGAATGTTGGAGTGATGCAATCGATCTCAATGAATTCACCCACTAGCTAAATAAAAACAAAAATAAAACTTCCACCAATAGATCTGGAAATTATCATTCACTTTATCCAAAAGTCTAGCTGTAGTTCTCGGAGGAGGACATTCAACTTCATGTTTTAAACATAAATCGTCAAAAAAGCGTCGATTTTCTAAAAGTCGTTTTAGCGGATATAAAACATGCCAAATCGTTTATACTACTCATACCTTCTTTTACAAGTTCTTTGGGTGGAGGTAATTTAACATTTAATTTTTTCTCTAATTCAAAATACATGCTTATTTTCCGATAAGGTGGTGTGAAGTCAATGGTAACCGCTTCTCCTTCAGGACCATTTGGATGATATGTAACCAAATATGATCCAAAAAGATGCTTCACCATTCCTGTTGAAGAAAATAACGTTGATTGAATAAAGTAACTGTAAATGCAAATCAAAAAGAAAATAATAAAATCAAAAATCTTACCAGACAAAAGATCCTCCGTGATCTTCATCAAATCATTGTAATCCGCATAAGCCATGTAAAATTCACACATCGTGAATTCAGGATTATGCGTCAAATCGATACCTTCGTTACGGAAGTTGCGCCCAATCTCATAGACCCTATCTATACCTCCAACGATTAGCATTTTCAAATACAGTTCTGGCGCAACTCGCATGTACAAATCACGATCAAGCTCGTTGTGATGAGTCACAAATGGTTTGGCAGTAGCTCCCCCTGGAATCATGTTCATCATTGGTGTTTCTACCTAAAAATTCATTGTATATATTATATTTGAAAAAAAACAAATAGAAAAACTTTTAGATCTAACTTCCAAAAATCCAATGCTGTCCAAATATTTTCTAATATAATTCAAAATTTGTGCACGTCGAATGAATATGTTCCTGACATTGTTATTAATAATCAAATCTAAATAACGCATTCGGTATCGAGTTTCTTGATTTTTTAGCCCATAATGCAAATGTGGAAGCATGTGCAAGCAAGGCGTCAGCAGTACCATCTCCGTTGGTATTATGCTCAGCTCGCCTTTCTTCGTCCTACTTGGATGTCCTGTGCACCCGACAATATCGCCGCGACGAATTGATTCATTAATTCGTAAAAACTCTGCTTCACCTTTTTTATAAAATTTTCCATTTGCCATAATTTGAAGACGGGTGCTTTCTGCTCGCAGGTCGTAAAATATTAACTTCTGGCCAGCTTCACGCTTCGAGTGAATCCTGCCTGTAATAATTTCATACAAAACATCAAAAAACACTAAATTTGTGAGAAAAAATCAAAAACAATATTAAATATGACAATCAGTGTTAATACGGGCTTGAATAAGAATCACAAACGCTTCATATGGCAAAATAAATCATCATGCAAAATAAAAAAAAAAGAAAATTATGAAAATTATACACACCTGCAACACAGACAGTCTCATTCAAAACTTCTTCGCATTTTACAGAATTGTATTTTTCTATAAAGTCTGTCAGTGAAATAGTAACTTCAAATTTATGCGGATACGGCTCAAAACCATTTTCACGGAGTTGCTTAACAGCAGCTAATCTCAAAGAATAATATTCCTAAAATTAACAACATTAAATTAACAACGCAACATGAACTTACAGTTTAACATACAGTAGGATCGACAAGATCGTCAGCTTTCTTCAAATTTTTTTTATCATTTTCGACAGTTGCCAAAGCACCATGCGCAGCAGAAATTTCTGCCTTTTCTGCTTTTTCTTTTAATTTCTTTTCAAACTTCAACTGACGCTTCAATGCACTAAAAAATATTACACTACATTTAAAACAGATCCCAATTTTTCGTGAATGCATGCAATTATAAAAAATCATACTCAACAGCTAATGCTGTCAAATTGCAGTCATCTTGAAAATTAAATTAAATTAAAAAAACTATCAAAAGATTACAAATAAATAATTGTATAAATTAAAATATATTCGCGCAAAACACATGCATCGCGACAGAAGAACAGACTGCAATACCGGATGCTTTTTGAAGCAAAACAGACGTTGTTGGGAATTGATATTGACGATAATCTCAGAAAACAATGCCGGAACAACACTACAGACGACATTGCCTAGGAAAATTTTCAAGCTAAGCATGTCGCAGCTTAATTACAAGATAAATAAAATTCATGAATGCATGCATGCAAATTAAACAATAATGTATGAAAATTTTATGAACATAAAATATATGAACAATTCAATAATATGCAAACTGATATGATGGAATGTTATTAATAAATATTTAATTAAAATCACACAACAACGCCCAACCACATTCTAATTGAGATACGTCAATACACAATCACTGTTTATTTAAAAAATTAATGCAACTATTTCCCTGATTTACCAAAGTTGATCAGACGGACGCAAAATAATTTAATCAGTTAGAATTAAAAACGACTTTTAAAAATTTACACTAGAATTCATAAACTGTACTAACATAATATTAGACAAAACGTTGAATAGCATAAAAGAATAACTGCTTCTTCAATTATTATTAATTATAATCAGCAAGTTTAAAACATATAACTGAAATAAATAAAAAAAATAATACTTACTTTTTGCTTGGTTTTTGAATTTCAACATTACTTTCGGATTGCATGTTTCAAATAAATCAGTATCTGAAAATAATACTTCATTATCATAACTAAGATAAAACTTTCGAAATACAGTAAAAATTACTTACAAAATATAATTTAATAACAGGTTAATTAATGAATAATAAAAACATATATATATATATCTGCCAAAAAATCGGAAACACAAACAAATTTAAATAATTTTACATGGAACTAATTTTTCTGTTGTTTAAAATAAATGAGAAAAAATAACATACCTTCCAAAGCCAAACTGCCGTTCAAATTAACTAGCAAGCAATGCGAGCTGGCAAATACAGTAACCCATAACAAAAAAAATTATGAACAAAACTACAGTACAGTCAATGACTAAATAATAATTTGTATTAATAGCGCATACTATAATAATAAATAAATACATTAAAACATAAATAAAATGAAGAAGCTTATGACCATATAACACAATTTTTACATTTGAAATCATCAAATCACAAGTTTCAACGTTACAACATGCGTCAATTACACAAACTCTGTTGCAACAGTGTAAGAAAATGTTTTGAAGTTTTGAAATTCTTATGAAAAGAGATAAAGAAACAATCGATGAGCGTGCTAATAAATGTTTAAAGGTTCTCCAACATGTATACTGTAATTGTGATGGCAAAAATGCAAAATGCAAAGCAATTTCATGTCACATTGCACAGCAGGATAAATTATAAATAATACTATTAAAATTAAACATAAATTTAATAAACAAGATCTGAATATTTGTACAAACTACTTACAACAAAACTTAATACAATTATAAACAGAGAATAAAAGATAACAACTTTTCTTAGAAAAAGCATTGTCTGAAATTAACAATTAAACTATACCAAATATTAGCATCTTCTTCAACTTTTACTTGCATATTTGAAGCAAATTCAGTCAGAAAAATTTAGCTCTTACCAACATGTAATAACAAATGTTAATGATGAAAGCAGTTCAAAATTGTACTAAGGTAACACACGACTATTCAACTCTTTCAGTTTAGCAATATCTTTCGAAACATTTTCACATTCGTCGTTCAATTTTGCCAACTCTTTTTCAGCAATATCTTTGTTACTTTCACTGATCAATCGACTTAATTCCTGAAATGAAAAAAACAACAATAAATAAAATTAAACAGATTATGAAAAAACACATGCAAACAAACGGTTTGGCTTACGTTGATAGATCGCTTTTCGATTTCGAATAGTTTATTTCTAAGAAATCCTATGTCCGTTTCGATTCCTTTGATGCTCAACTGCTGGAAACGTTCCATGCGTTTGTTACGATTTTCCAAAACGCTTGCTCGATTTTTTATGCATTCCATTTTTTTCTATTAATAACGCAACATAACCGAAAGCAATTAATAACAAGCACAATTCATACAACGTAATTTGTTTCCATTTCATTTAACTTTGTCTGCAAATCATGCGCTTCTGCTCGAGTGCAGTTGAGTGCAAGTTCATACTCAGATTCACGTCGTTTAGCTTCGGCAAGTTTTTTTGCATAATACTGAAAAAAAAAATATTTTAAATATCCATACAAATAACTTCACCTGAAAACATCAAATGTACAAGCGCTTGTCGATCTTTCTGCTTCATAAATTGCGCACACTGACAACATTTTAGTGGTGCAGATGTTTGACGACTTTCAGGAGTTATACCCATTAGTTCTTTGCGTAAATCCAAATTTTCACGAATAAGTTGCTGAGTTACCTTTCGAAATGGGGTAAGGCTGAAATTGTTTTACACAATTAAGAAGAAAAATACATTCTTAAGAGTCTTACTTTGCACTTTTGAATTGAACAGTGTCTTTTTCAATTTCTCTTTCCGAAAACATTTCCTTTTCATTCGTAAAATCTTAGTTATATATATAAAATGTATTTTTAATGTTCTATTGCATTTTCTCTACAACAGTTTCTTACCAGAAGACAATAAACTTTGTAAGTCAAATTTTTCTTTTTTAAGTTGTTCAATCTGCTCCTCAGCTTCTTCTAACTGTAGCTGTGACAGAAAGAAACTCATTAAAATAAAAGAAGAAGAAATGAAATACTGAAAACACGAATGCATTTTCAAAATCTATTAAGCAAAAAATTTAAAATTAGCTCTAGTCACTGATTGATTACTTTGAGTTTGATATTTTCCTGGCGTAGTGCTCGAATTTTCTGAAACAGCAGCTCATTTAGCGATTCTCGATTACCACTTTTCAACTTTTCATCTGCTAATCTCTAAATCAATATACAATAAACAAAAGTAAACAGTGAAATTAAATAACAACAAACCGATGTGTAGCCCGTGTCCTCGAAATCGTTTTCATCACAATCAAACATCTTATCAGCTGCCATCAAGTGTAACAACAACAGAAAACACTAACAACTGAAAAGAAAGAGTAATTTTTTCAAAATTGAATCTTCAACCTACAATTGGGCACCACTTACCAACAAAAAATTGAGATAAAATGAACAAACCAGTTACTTCAAAGGTTATTTGAATTTTAGTCAACATTACAGTAACCCATTTTCAGGTATAATTGTTATATTTATTTACTTTCTGTTTAAAGTAAATTTGAATGTTTAAAGTTTAAAATAATCAATGAGATGTTAAATTGATAAAATGTTAAGTTGTTAAAATTTAAATGTCAAATTTTTGATAAATGTTTGAAATAAATGAACTTATCACTTGTGTGTGAATTTTTGTTGCTTTTAATATCAATTTATTCATTTACATTCAGTTTGCAATAAATAATACAGTGAATAATACATTTGTTTCAATAAATTTATCTTTACTTTGCCTGATAAAATTTGCTATTTACTTTCAGTTTGCTTGAACAACTTCTTCCATCATTTACTTCTGTTCAGATGATTGTGAAAAAAAACTTCCTGTTATAATGACATGATTTTGCAATTTTACACATTTCATTCACAAAAAGCAAAAATATTTCAGCAAAATAAGTAAATAAATAAAAATTTAAATCATAAAAATGTGCTTCACAGACAAGACAACAACAACAACAACAACAACAACAACAACAACAACAACAGCAGCAGCAGCACTAGGAAAAAAGTATTCAAGTATAGTTTTTCTATTTACATAAATTTTCAGTATTGTTGATCAGTTTTTTGTTTGTGCTTGAACAGCGGCAGGAAACGCAGTGGCTTGATTTGGACTGGTTGGCTGAGAAAAGCACATATCACAGACAAGTCGATTAATCGGCACTTCTCCAATTGCTTCTTTGAATAGCAATCGCTCAATCAGGTCGCTTGAAAGGCTTTTCACCAGTGACAACAAAGCAATCAGGTGGTTCGTACGAAACGTCTGCCACGGATACCGCAGCTGTTCATAACGACTAAGTCCAAGTCGTATCCCGTCTTCACCACCTTTATCTGAATTAATTCATTGATGAGAATAAGGAATTAAAAGATTCTTTATATTTTTCGTTTATAATTAAATTATGATACAAAATATTTTATTTTCCTGTTTATTAATAAACAAAAACACTGATAAGATAAATTAGACAATATTTAATTAATAACAATTACAACATATTTAAATGTTTATATTTGAAATGTAACTTACCATTTCCGAGTAAAATTATTGTTCGCAGATAGCAGTACTCTACCGGGTCTACCTGCATTTCTTTAAATTTTGTACATACTTCAATCAACGTTTTCACCTCAGCCGTAGCAGTCTCTTTGTCGCCTGTGAGCTCTGCAACAGCATTAGCATTTTGGAATAAACCAAACTGGGCAGCAACCAAAATAAATAATTCATGCCATTTGTTTCCCAAAATATTCACCTAAGCAATGTATGTATGTATGTATGTATATAAGGATGTGAATAAATAAATAACTTTTATTACTTGTTCAGGACGAGATAAAGTTGCAAATTGTGGTATTGTACGTGGCCAGCTGGTTATGAGAAACAACAGACGAGCAGCTTGTTCTTTAAGCGCTTTGCTGGCGGAGACGGCCAAAGTTGAAGGCTGAAATACCAAATGCCGAACTTGTCGCTCCCACTCAGTCTGTTCACTTAATGCCTCTCTTACCTGATTCATTTCTGTTAGAGGCGGTGATGCAGCAGGAGCTTGAAGCTGTACCTGCTGAGTAGAGGAAAACAAAAACGGTAAAGTGAGGGAACTGAGCGAATCTGCGGGAGGCAATGCGGCACCGCCGAACATCCGCCAGCTTGGGCTTAAAAACAAATACGGTGCAGAATTTTGCACCAGCGAATGAACTGCTAATGATGGTGCCGCAACACTTGGAACTGAAATTGCACTCAATTCCAAACTCGAACTCGAAGCAGGCAACGGTTTATTAGAATTCAATTGTATAGTAGCTGTTGGTTGATTAAGATCTTCAAATGTGCCTCCTTTAAAAAACAGTGACATTTGTCGACGCAAGGTTGAGTTGCGAGGGCCACGTTCATGTTGAACAGCTAAAAATAAATAATCATAAATTGACTGATCATTTCAAAGTAATAAATTATTTTACCTTCTTTATTCATGCCAACTTGCAAGCATTTGCTAAGTCTGCATGCTCGGCATTGATTACGGTGTGTTTTATCCACAGTGCAACTTCCTTCCTGACCTGTACCCCTTGCTTTGCATACGTACTGCCGATTTCGTCGAATTGATCTCTTAAAAATGTATTTTCAGTTTTTTTTTCAATTACAGCTCACTGTTTAAACTTACTTTAAAAAAGCCAGCACAACCATCGCATGCAAAAATACCATAGTGTTTCCCTGATGAATGATCTTCACATACTTTGCACGGTATGTCCAACAAAATGCGACCTACACAAGAAATGAAATGAAATGAAAAGATTTTATACTTTCCAAAAAAAAAACAAATTTTCATACAACTTTAAAAAAGAATTTTCCATATTAACTTCATATTTTTCTACTTCCGCTTTAATTTTTTCGAATTTTTAGGATTTGACTCATTTTCATCAAATCATAATGAAAAATGTTGAACATTTATTTTAATTAGATTTGAATAATTTAAATGATTTTTAAAAGAATTTGTATTATTAAACAATAATGATCACAGTGCAGTCAGAATTTAAATTAATTCACAATGTTCACTAAAGAATGATTTCTACATATGAAAGTAAACGTAAATTCTGAGCCTAAATTCTGTGTATTCTGAGAAAAAATAACTGCTTACAACGCTATTATAATTATCCACAAAATAAAGAAATAGCTTAAAAACTAATGGCCACAATTCATAAGTGATCATGTTTAACAGCTAATTTTGATTTGCAGGCAACCAGATGAAAAACACAAAACCAATTTAGTCTAACAACGGTAGCATTTGACTGGCTATCTTATGCTTTTTCTCTGACCTCTTTGCTGCTTTCTCAGTCATTCAATCAAGATTTTCTCAGTCATTCAATCAAGATTGCTTCATTGATTTCCGCTGCTTTTTCAGGCTATTCGATTCCGGTCTCCTAATGCATTCCGACTCGACCCAAAAGCAGTTTAATGATGAATGCACGAAGGTGCCTGTAGCAGTGTCAAATATGGACGTTCCCGATTTTCCATTTACCTTTTAATCGATCTAAACGCTCTGATAGCAAACTTTATCGTTAAAAGCTGCCCCCCTTCACGACCGAAATTATAAATGAAAGAATTAGAAAGATTCTACCAAAGAACAAAAGATTGTAGTTGTAAACTAAAAACAAACAAATGTAAAAAACATACAAAACGAATGAAATTTTTGTCAAAATAATCGAAACGCAAAGTTAACAGAGTTACTTTACAATATTTTAGCACATAATTATCTGCTTTTCTCATATCAAGCTAAAATTAATTTATTCTTTTGTAAATAATTGAAACAAATTAGTCAATTCTCTAAATATTTAAGTAAAACCGACGAATAATCTAATGTTTATTATAGAGTGCCATTTCTCATCAGTGCCTAAATATTTTCATGTAAGATCATATATTTCCTCTATTCTACAATGATTGAAATTGTACATACATACAAACTGAATGTAATAAAATTCAGCTGCTTCTTGCTTGTTTCCTGTAAAAAACACTTTTTACAAAAAAGTATTCATTTTCTTCAATTTCAATGTCCTTCAACTCGTATCCATCAATGTTTAATTTTTTAATTTAAAGCATATAACTGTGAAAAAACCTCTAACCAAGTATTCAATCTTGGCCTAACTGCCCATGTTGTCGATATTTCTTATATTTAAAAGCTGTTCATTTCCATAATTTGAAAAACTGCTTCCCTATTACTTTCTTTTTTTTTATTTAAACAGCTCATTCATGAACCTCATACATACTTGTTCAATTTTAAGAAGAAAAAAGAAGTTCGGTATAAAAACTTCCTTTCCTGCCATAGAACTACAGAGTAGCAAATTTTTATTTGCACAATGGTAACAAAAACACTTCAACTTTCAGCAACCAATTGACCCCTTCTGAAAATCACTGCCTCCTTTGCTAAAGCACTCGTGATAGAGCGTGCTTGACAATGATTCAGCACAACAGTATGAATTAAAATATAATTTAAATACAAATAACTTTATTCTATTTATATTTCATGCAATGTTATAATTCTTTTTCACAAACATTTTCTTTTGTTATTTATGAATATGATTTACATTGCTTAAAAATTTCAAATGCTATACGCACAAACTGTCTGCACGCTAGTTCATTACATCTGTAATATTACTATTTTCTGTCTTTGCTTTAAATTTGAAATTAAAATTATGAATTACAATTACTCGCATGCTGTTTAGCTGATCGTCATTTTCTCTTATATTTAATTACTTCCATTTTTCTCTATTTAGTTTTTTTCTAAGCTATCATCTTAACAATTTAAACAATTATTAATAGTTAAGTATCAATGAAGGAACAACTCAATTCAGTTCACTGTTGCGGACAAAATTAATAACTGCTAATCAACTATATGCGTGATTTGTGTTTATATGTGATTATGATAACGTGGCTTCCTAAAAGACCCTTTCCAGGTGTTCTATTGTCAGGTCAGTGTTAGATTTATAGTAAAGTGTAGCAAAATTTGGAATGATGCTTGCTCTTTCTCGCCCAATAAACACCGAAACTACATTAGCCGACGAAGCGGAGGAAGTGAGCTTGCCGAGCATTGTCTGATGATATACTCAGCACACAATAGCGTTTGTACAGCTTAATGACCACCGTGTAAACATAAAATTATCACCATTATTCAGCGCAAGCATGCCAGACAGTTCGGGTCGGGTCGCTGAAGCCAACCTCAGGCTATGCTTCTTTCCGGTCAGCTTTTCCGTTTTCTGCTTTTGTTAATGCTAAACGGTCCATACTAGGGGGTCATTGTCACCCTAAGTGAAGTTAATGGACCACCGCATATTGACTAGCTAGCCAAAAAAACATTTAGCCAAGTTTGTTTTCTTACGCGGCGGGACGTGATCAAGGCTAAATATGATCACGTTGGGCATTTACAGCTTGAAGTAAACTAACTAAGCTGACCGGAAGTTTAATTTACTAAACATTATATCACCGGAAATACTACTGTAAATTAGGCAGTTCGAAAAACTAATTGTTGTTTTTTCCAGAAAATTCTAAATGATTAAAAGTTTCACTTCCTGGATAAAAAATTTCTTTATAAAGTCACGCAAAAGCAAATGCATCCTTGATGAAACTGTTCTCTGATTGTTTGGTGAATTTAAATGCACAAAACATCAAAACACTGAAAATCTCAAATGCGTTAATCATTTATGCTAAAATTTCAGGCAAATTTATTTTGCAATGATGCAATTTAGTGCAAAATGACCAAACAAAAACACTTCTGTAACAGATCATTAACATTTTCAAACCTAAAAGGTATTTCTATTTATTTCATTAATACCCAGATCCATGCTGTTATGAATTTGCTTTATTCACTCTTATACCTTGTTAATTTCACTATAATAAAGCTAAGTTTTTACAGTTCACATAATGCAGATGTAAAATTTACCGCAATAAAATAAAATTTCTTATGTTCATAAGCTCACAACAATTTAACTTCAATACACAAATCAAATTAAACTCTGTATAATGCAAAGTGAAACACCACTGAAATGTATTCCGTAGCTAGTTTGGTACAATAAAAAAGAAAACTAAAACTTTAATATCTCACATTCCCATTGTATGAAAACTTGCTTGGAAATAAAGAAAAATAAACTCGGAATATATTCTTCAGCTTAATATAACTCTCATATTACATATTTCACCATAATTGGAAGAAGAAAAGCAACATTTATATACTTGTCATCACATGAATATGAACAGTGCGCAACTGTATGAAACAAATATGAAACTGTGCGAAAATTATGTGCAAGCTTAATCAAGTTCTATTCTTTAAGAATTAAACTGAAATTATATTTATCACAATAATGATAAATGACACTAAAGTTCATAAATGAAAACAAAACTTGAAAATAATAATCATATTATGATCTCATATATGATATTAGACATCTGTAAGTCTAATGATAATAAAAATGCATATTTAGTGATAAAGCAAATGTGTAAAGTTAAAAAATAAAAATAAAAATAAACTTACCTGATGTAACTGTGGTCATTGTTTTTGTTGAACACCGGAAACGATAGCAATGATGCGGGATAGTAGCAGCAAGTGAAGTTACAGTCGCCGAAGTGCTACTGACTAACTTGACTAATTGATACAGTGACTGACTTATCGACGTAGACGGTGATTGGCTAACAGTTTCATGGACCGCCCCTTGTTGTCAATAGGAATATAGCGAATAGAGTTGTCGTTTATTAGAATGCAAGCTGTTGGCAAGTCGATAGCCACTGAACTGGCAGTATCAGGAATTATTGTTTAACAAATGCTGATTGGTCAGTTTTTAGTCTCTGTTCGGCAATGCCGGCCGGTTGTTTGCCAAAGCACTTCAGCAGCCCTTGATGAATGCTTAATCGTCGGTTGGTCTGTAGCCAGCGGCTAAGCGGACCAATATTGTGCAGCTTCTGAGAAATGGAATTGCATACCATTCTTCTTTTCACAACATCATCGGTCAGACATCTGCTCGCATGATATGGCCATAATTAATCAAGTTGCTGCTTATGAAAGTAGTCGCATCTTTATTACCGTAACTCACCGCCCACACATTTGTTCTATTCACAGCAATCACAGCTGCTGGCACTTCACAGCCCTGGCTCAAACGACATATCGGACAAGATCAATTGAGCATCGTCTGACAGTTATCAGGCTTACTGTCAGAAGAAAAGCGGATTTAAAATCCGGTCAAGTGAGGAGTGATTTGCTGACTAAGCAATCAATGTGAATCAATGTCACTGGCATGCTAGACGCAATGGAGCCGATACATAACAAAATTTTTATCGCTTCTGCAGCACCTTTATCTTAAAAGTTTTATCGAACCAATTATACAAACATAATTTTCATGCTCATGCAAAATAATTGTTCATGCTGTTCAAACATAAAAATCAAAATAAGCATACTTATAATCAGCATTTCTTGTTATTAACATACATCAAACAGGAAATTCTTTGTTTTTTGAAATTAATATCTAAAACAAAAGAATAAAATTCGAAACTGATGCGCATGTTTAAAAACAATAAAACAAAAGGAATTAAGAACATTCACAAAACAGAATAAAATAGACTAAACAGTCAAGGCAACAAGAAATGATCATTCTTATCAAGCAAATTAACTTAGCATCAGCAGTAAGAATTCATGATAACAAATAAAGGTAATTTGCATACTCTCTGCATAATGCAAATTATCTTCACGTTTATCATTATCATGATCATTTCAACAAGTGTTTTTCAAAAAATCTTTGAAATATTGAAATGAAAGAAAATATTGAAATATTTCTTCCAAATTAATATGAAGTACTTTTTCATACTACACATTATTGACAAGTATGCATCAGAAAGCAAAATTTATCGGTAAAATATTGATAAAGAAAATATCACTCTCTCTCTCTCTCTCTCTCTATCTACCCTCTATCTACAGCGTCAATTGTCGCTTATTAAAAGTGTTCTGAAATCTGAAGGGAATTTTTTATTAGGTACTTAAATTAAATCTTAACACTTATTCCACATCAACAGATACATAAGTAATGTGATAGGCGTGCAAGTGTCAACTGCATAAATCATCGACCAAACCATCCGTAAAATCATTGCGTTGTTGACACTGATGTTGATCAGATATGCGCATTCTCATGGTTCAATGCGTCAGTGTAAAATGACCAAATCCCTGCAGCTAATTTCAGCCCCACTAATTGCTAGCTGGTTAACACGCGCTCTTGATGCCGTCAAATTTTCTATAACTGCTTGTGCCAGCCGACCGGACTGATAATTGATTCTGATTGGTCATAATATGCACGTCACCCTACTGTAACTTTGCACGCCACGTTACTGCATGACAAAAAGTAATTGTTCACCCGTCACCAATTGGAATCAAACCAGCCAGCTCGGTTAAATTTGGTATTTCACCGGCAGTAAAATTACTATCACTTCTCTTGTTTTTCCTGAACCATTCTGAAAAAATCAAAACTGAGCAATAAGCAATGTGCAACTTATATAAAAATTAGCTGCACAATTCAACATCTTCTATGCAAAATTCTGACACTATTTTTCAAAGAGAAAAAAATTACATTAATATCATAATTATTTCTTCACACTACATTAAACGCATTCACAGTATGTTTGCACAATTGAATGTAATCACTTACTTACAGTGAATAGATTTTGTGGCAAATATAGGTAAACACGTTCAGCTTAAAAGAATTTTATCATTTTCATTCAGATTCAATTTCTTGTGAAAATTACAAAAAAAAATTTTAAAGCAACAAATAAAAGTACATAAATAAAACAACGTTTCACAAGTAAATTGCATTGCAATAATGACAATTAAATTCAAAAAAAAAGAGAAAAGTTTTCCAAATTTTATTTCATGATTCCTAAAAATGACAACTATTTCTTTTTTGCTTCAATACGAGAGAGTATTTCAGAATGAAAATATTTTTGAACTGCATCATTCTACTGAAGACGGTATTAATGACGAGGAGTATCATCGTGACACTGAGTTGGAAAAGTAGAAGAGATGAAGAGCTCAGGTCAACAATTTTGCAGTCCTGTCAGCCTTGATCTAGTCCGATTATGGCTCGCTGTTTGCTTAATCACGTCATGGTCAAAAAGGGTCGTCTGTTACAGGCTATTTTGATGCTTTTCTTAATTCCAGGCCGTATCTGACAATTGTAAAAACTGTGCAACGCACAATTTTGCGACTTGTTCACGTTGAAATGTGTGAACAAATACACCTGCAAAAGAGACCAATACAGTAAAGGTAACCCCAGAAACTAAGAGGTGACAATCAGAAGTGACGTGTTTTCTCCCAGGCTAGTCGATTATCACAAGAGTACTGTTTGCTAAATCACTTAACCTCCATGCAAAAGCCGGCAAGGCTGCCGGTTGGCTAACAGCTTCCACCCTATACAACAGAAGCAGCCGGCCGTATTTTTGTCCCAACAAAAGCACACTTGAACCGTTTCTGCGCCTGAGCCGCCAAAAGTGGTCGATCAGTTGAAAGCACGCTGCTTGCTTGCTCAATGGCCGCTTAGCTGAGCAGTGATGTTTTATCAATTGAAAAACCAGCGATTTGCACACTTTTTGTTTGCACCTCTCTTCACTGCTGCCGGCCGACGGTCTGGAAAACACCAAATACGGAACAACGGCATTGTTACACGGAAACAACTCTCGAAAAAATATGCCCTCTATGAGTATTTCTTTGTTAGTAGATAGTCTTTCTTCATTGTCTGACAAAAGTCTGTGATGCCTGGGCTAAAAAAAATATTTTAATTGCATTCATTTTACATTCCACTTTAAAAAACTTTGTTCTTTCTTCAATGCATGCTTCTTTAATCAATGTTTGTTCATTTTCTCTTTAAATAAAAATGTCTACAGTAATGACAACAGTTTACTGCAAGTGCTGTTTTCATGAAATATTACTTGAAAAAATTTCCATTAATTAAACCAACTGTTTTAATTAAAAAAGCTAAATTCATCGGTAGAACGTTTCAAAAAAAGCGTTCTCAGCTTTTAAAACATTATAAAACTTTATTAACTAAACAATTTCCGTAGTGATAAAAATGAATGTACAACATACTATGGCACATCTGTTTACGCACAAACTAAAACGTTACCTATCAGTTTCTTTTAAAATAAAGACCACATTCCACCACCTGCATAAGGCTGCGGAAACATGACGCCATCGTAC
This sequence comes from Trichinella papuae, assembly GCA_001447755.1. Taxonomy (NCBI): domain Eukaryota; kingdom Metazoa; phylum Nematoda; class Enoplea; order Trichinellida; family Trichinellidae; genus Trichinella; species Trichinella papuae. The sequence continues at coordinate 52,215 of JYDO01000115.1, read as the reverse complement.
AAAGAAGCACCACTAAAGGGTGTAACCCCATATTGTCCATAACCTCTGAAATCACCTACACCACCAAACGAAGGCCACTCGATTATTTCACCAAGCAGTATTATTTCCGCTGGTCTTCTCTGTGGTGCAGTTCCAGGACCAGGCAAAAAAGGAGGAGCTATAAGAAAAAATGGCAATCAATTTTTTTAATTATAAGGATTTTTTACTTATGCTTTGGAAATATTATCTTGTATCAGTAAATATCCGTCTCTATAGACTAAAATAGTTAATCATCTAAACTTTTCTGCAAGCTACTAAATTAAAAAAAATCACGACAAAAACTCATAAAAAATAAACTAACAAAACGTGCTTGAAAAACATATATAAAGTAATACTGATATTATATATTAAAAGTTATTCGGCTTACATCCTGAAATACTTCATCTTATAAAAATAAATAAATAAATAAATAAATAAATAAAATCACCAAAGTAGTTAAAATTCTGAAGCACAGGCGGATAAACGTAAGAAGGAATATTTCTACCAGGGATGGAGGGTCGAAATACTGGAGGACGAGGCATGATAGGAACTAATGCAAACAAGTAACGCAAAGTGCCTAAAATTATGAAATCAGTTTTATCATTTTATGAAAAAAGGAATCACATTTACATTACCTAAATCAATGCACGATTTATTACTCTCATTATAAAACTGCCCAAATGGACAATTTTTCGACGAGTTCATTTGTTGAGTGTCGGTAAATCTGTCAACACCATCGTCACATGGCTTTTGCTTTTCTGAGAAACAAGGAATCAAGGAATTGCTTCCAGTTTTTGCATTGTTAACTGCAATTTGTGACTGTGACTTCAAATTCTTTGTTTTGTAAGTAATGTCATTTGAATTTTTCAAACAGCACCTCCTCAACGCATCATACCTCATACCAATCAGGCATTGTTTTATTTTCCAAATTCCTTTGTGCGATGATGATCTACGATCACAGTAACACTGATAAATCAAAAATTCAGAAAAAATACTTTATACTTTGCAATCTTTAAAAAACACTTCGCATTATATTAAAAAAAACTAACATAAAATCTATATATTTATGTATTTATATACACCTTTAAAACATAGAAGCATCTTAGTACTTGAAATGTTATAAATTAAAAGAAAATAACATCATGGATAAACAGAAAATATATATTAGAGAATTTACTTCTGAATTTTTGAAGCTTTCGACGTTTCACATGCAACATATTGCCTACTGTTCACAGGCAGAGGAAAGGAAGAATATGGATCACATGGGCGGCCCAAAAGAGCTCGAACTCCTTCCTGTGATAAAACAGATAATGGAGCAGCTAAACTGAATTCTAAAAAATAAATAAAACATTATTTCTAGAGTGATAAAACATATCGATGCAATTTTAATAACTGAATATTGTGTTGTGATATGAAAAAAACTCATTTATTTAACAATTGCATAAAAAAGGATGAAGCATAAAATTGGGAGAAATTTCTAGTAAAATAATTCTAGTAAAACTGACAACTTTCAAAAATTAAAAAAAAAACATGTTCTGTAAAAATAAATACATGAATATTATTAGCATTATTGAAGATCATCATTACTTCAGTTTACAAATTTTATTACTACTGTAGATCTAAATTAAATTTCAAAAAATGATGCACCGTATAAATTAAATTTATCTAACCTATTCAACGTTGTAAAAGCATAGCATTGAAAAACATGTCAAATAAAAATTCACTAATTTACATTTTTAAGTCATGTATTTACTTTATAAATAAAATAATAGAAAATCAATTCAAACAAAGAATCTAATATAGACATACCTGTATTATTTGTCAAAAAGAATAAAAAAAATAATTGAAAATAAATATTCATGAAAAACCAACAGGCGCTTGTCCATTGCAAGTGTTTCATCAGAATAGTAGAAGAGAAACTAAAAATTCATTTTCTGCATGCAAATGCTTTTTTTTTCTCTTCAATTTAAATAATAATCTTTTTATTCCTGCTCAACAGTGTCAATATAAAAACTTCAATGTTCAAAACATTCGTCGTCGTCGTCGTCGTTTGCATTTCATAAAATATTACACACATACAGACACACGGCTAATGCCAGTCGTGCAATAATATTTGAATAAAATGCTTCTGACAGAATTGCACAATAAATTTTCAGATGTATTCAAAACAACGCAGATAAAATTAATTGGTGATAAACTAACATTACTTGAATCATGCAAAATGAAAACCTCACTAATACAGCAAATTTGCAAATCAGTTGCATGTATGGAAAATAGAAAATAAACAATCTCATATTTGAAATTTATCAACCATTTTTATTCATATAAAAATTTTTAATCACTCACGTGTTATCTTTTTAATTATCATTTTGATATTTATTCTATCAACTAAAATATTAAAACCATTTCAAAAACATATTCAATGCTTTATAATATATATATATATATATGTATAAAAATAACTGTATATGTGTAAACATTTGCTTCTTAGTATACATTATAATACCATTTCTGTCATTAATCTGTGAAAAAGTAAATTTTATATTTACAAAAATCATAAAATAATATAATAAATAATTAAGTACAAGATTATTGCTTTCTGTGCCAATTATAAAGCTGCATTAATGATAAACAAAGCTAAAATAGTAAAAACCAACAAATTTCAACCATACACTTTAGTTATCGAGAACTGTTCAATTTACTTCAATATATACTCAGGTTTAATTTAATAATAATAAAACATATCTAACACATTCATCATAACAATTCATTGCAAAATATATATGCAAAATTTATAATGTAATAAAATTAATAATCATGTTATAGAAATGACTTTGCTCTTTTATTACTTTCTGTTTCTTTTAAATTTAATAATTTGATTCAAATAAAATTAATTAAAAAAATATCCAAAACAAAAATGCATAACTTTTCATTTGAAAATGAAGTTACATTAACAATAAATTGATTAGCTAATGAAAAGTCGATTTTCACTGATAATTTTTATTCATTCTACTTGAGTCATTTCTGCCCACCTCCAGTGACAAGTAATTTAAACATTTAAACATTTAACAAATACTGCACAATCACAATAGATGGAAATTTTTACGTACAGCATCTGATGATAATAGTTCTTAATATTGTCATTTTCTACGTCATTCATTCATGTACATTAAAAATGCAAACAATAAAATACTATAGAAGTGAATTCTTAGAAGAAATTAGCTGTTAAAAGCAGTTTGCCTTACTGCTCAGCTCATTAAAAAACGCCATTATGGGTTATTTAACTTTAGCAGTTTTCATCATTTTAATATCAGCTACAAATGGTAAGTAATATTCTATTATCATTCATATCAATTTCAATCCTTGTCCAATTTGAAATGAAAACTGCATCGCTTTTCAATATAATGTAACAAATAAAAAAATGTTCATCTACTTACTTACTTTCTTTTTTTCTTACTATAATTCAACCGATGCATCTCCATTGCCATTGATTGAAAAAAAAATTGTCTGACCAATAATAATACTTCTTTCATAAAACACAAATTACAACAGAGATTCAGCATACATATTTCGGCGTTAATATTAATAATAATCGTTATTATTAATCGGACACAATTTTTCCTAAAATAAAATAATTATAATAATAAATAAACAACAAAAAAAAACAATTAAACAACAAATGTAATAAAAAATATAATATAATATGGTTAACTTCTGTATACTGTTGTTGAAGGCAGAGGTTCGGAAAGGAATATGCTAGAAATTGGTCAAATGATAGACCGTTCATTGCGAATTTCTGCTGTAATGTATCCAAAAACGAATGGTGAATTCAAAAATAGCAGAGTGTTTGAAAATTTGTTCCACGTCAATCAGCAGTTTGATCACCAAACGCCGAGTGGAGTTCAACTCAGATTTCTTTCCAGTTTAGCAAGCATCCCAGGACTTTCATCCATACCAGGTTTCTCCGCTTTGCAAGGAATACTTTCAGCTGGTATGATGCCTTGTCCATTAGGTATGTGACGATATGCATATTTATAATTTGACTTTTATCATTCGAACAACGGTACTTAAACTAATCGACTAAAGAGAAGAAAAAAAAACAAACCAACTCAATACTTAACTTTTATATAATGTATATATACCTGTTTCGGTGTTTATTTATAAAAAAATTCCTTTCAGAGGTCATTGCGTTAGGCATAAAATTAGCCAGTCCGCAAAAGCCTCCACCACCGCCAAAAGAGAGAGAACCTTGCACCTGGCAGGTAGACAATCACATAATCGATCCAGACAACCCCATGGCTTATCTAAGATGTGAACCATCAATACCTTCTAAAATTGTGATGCCAATTCCACAAGGATTCGCTTCAATGGGAATTCCATTGCCCATACCCGGACTTAATCCGGAAAGCCTTTTAGATGGTTTAATTACTGCAGACATGATTCAACCTCCACTACCAAATATGGATCTGTGCGGAGCTTTGAAATCCGTCCCGTGTCCCAATGGTTTATATTTCAACGTTGATGAAGGTGTCTGTGCATACTGTAAGTTCAGTTGTAGTGCATTTAACAGAACTGAAATTGAATAATATTATGCTTTTGCAGCTCCCGGAGGAGGACCAATGGGACTTCTTCCAGGTATGCTTGGATAAACAGCTACCACACAAGCTATTTGTGATTTATCGTACCGCATCGTAATTTGTTACATGCACAAATTAATTTTGCAATTAAAATAGAAGTAAAATATGAAAAAGCAAATCTCATTTTTCCAAGTCTATTTTAATATATGAGTATAATTCTGTGAACCGAAAAAGAAACCATACATTTCATCTATACAGGCCACTTCCATTGGTTTTCACTGGCGTTAGCAGTAAGCGGTTCCCAAGGTTTATATTTCAACATTGTACGAACTAGTTTAAGTTCATATTCTGCCTGAAGTGCAAATAGGAAAAAAAATAACTAATTAAAAATTAGAGCAAACAAAAACCTATATGCATTACAGTAAATGTAAAATGCAGTGAAATAAATCAGAACAAAAAATACTGAAACACGGACAATTCCATTAATCAACAACAAGTTATCTTTTACCATACCATTATCTCAGTTATTGTTTGCATAAATTAAAAAGGGCATAACGCAGAATACAGGTATAAAATTCAAACAAAACTATCAGTAAAAGAACAAAAATACTGCACGAATATTAAAGTTAATATTCATCGCAAAACATAGGTATGATTAATAAAACAGAATGCATGCAAACAACAATACAATTGAAAAACTCAAACCAAAAAAATAAATCCTAATAAATAACTAACTAACAACTAATAAAATAAAATAAAATAAAATAATTTTTTTTACTTAATCATGACATAAACATTAGATAACAAAAGTGAAATGTTAAATAATATTTACCAAGCCTTATAAAAACAGATATAAATAGCACTGCAATGCTATCAACATCGGTTCGCAATTTTCAACCACTAACGAAAATTTACATAAAATGTAAACGCTTACCTGAAGAATAATTTCTTCAATTTGACCAAGTCCAATGCTTTTTTCAATTTTACTTATGTCTGGTTCAGTTTCTATCAGGTTCAATCGATTCATAATAACATTAGTCGTGCTGTTTCGATATTCTGAAGTTTCCGGCATATGTTGCAAAGATTTCAAAATTCGGGCATAAATAATCTTAAGATGCTTTGTTGGATCCTGTACGACCTGAAGACCAGTAAGTCCAGTTGTCTAAAATATGTTTTTTCAAATAACTGCATAACATCACTTAAACTCAATTTTACCAGCTTTGTAATTCTCGAAGCCATATTATACGAGCAATCGAATTTTCAAAAAAAATCTTTCAAAGTATTCAATCTAAAAAAATGCCACTTCAAAAACTGTGGTAAAACGGCAACGCTAACAGAGTAAATATAATTAGAAATACATATCAGCATTGCATGCACAACATGAAATGAACCTATTCCTTCAGTTATCAAAGCGTTTTACTATTCATAAAAAATACCATATCGTGCATTTAAACTGAAAACAAAATTTACTATTAAAAAGCTAACTGAAACATTATAATGGTATTATAATTTACAACTTCAACAGTCGCAGCATTTTCACAAGTAACATTAAGCAATGCTTTTAAATAAAAGTATAAAAACTTATTTCCCATTCTATTTGTAAATAATCGCTTGATAAAATAATTTATTTCAACAAATCGACTAAAGTATGAAATTGCTAGAAATACAGTATAAAAGTTTCTTCTTCATCATCAATATTACTGTAACAGAAATGTATGACACATTTTAAATACATAACTTATAAAGTGTATGTTATTAGACAGTTAATTTTGTTATTAAAAATTATAAATGACGATGAAATGCGCTGTTGATTTAAGCAGGATGATGAAAAGCAAATAGTCCACAAATATTCAATAACCGAATTCTAAATAAATAATGGCTTAATATTTAAAAATTGAAAACATTTTCAAAACAGAAGATAAGCAGAAAAAAAATAAATGATCTAAATTACTAAAATCAGCTGAATAATATAAGCAGATTATTTAATTTTCTTTTCACCTTTAATTGTAGTAATTTTTACTTCGTTGAAGAACTTAGAATTCAGCTTTCCTATGCATCAAAGTTCAATTTTCATTCAAAGTCAGCGGTAAAATACACTTTAAAATTAAACAAAGAGCAATGCAAAAAAAATTTTTAACTGATTTAAACGTTTAAACGGATTTCATGAAACAAAATTACAGTAATGAAGAAGCGATCTTGAACACGACCTTTGTACTGTACGTGTGATTATTTCAAGTGGGGGTAGTTGTGTGCTGTTTGCACAAAATGATTTAAGCAGTAATATTTCCTATCTCTTGCATTTTAGTGCCTGTACGCATTTTGCCTTTTCCCTAATCTGCATCTTGATTTCTTATTCGCAAAAGATGCAGCGGCCATGTTCTGTTGACTTTACTGTTCTCGGACATCTGAAATTAGAAAGCAGCGCTAATGGCAACAGACGTCAAATGGAGATGCAGTTGACGCGTGTCGATTTGCCCTGTGATCGTCCCATTAGCCGTTGCTTTTTTCCTCAATATGACAAAACTGTCTCAGGGAAGCATATTAATGAACTTGCTACTAATTTTGAGCGGATTGTTCGCTGCCAAGACGATCGACACGTTTTCTATTCCTCAAATAATGGTAAATACTGTAGTTATGATTCAGTTTCTAATTATGCTGGCCAAGAGGATGAAGACCGCAATGCAAGTGAAACGGATAGTTCAGTCGACTATCAATCATGTGATCTTGATGAATTGGAACTGATGAAAGCAATGGGACTTCCTGTACAGTTTACGTCAAAGAAGAAAAGTAATAAATCTCGAAAGAATTGCCATAAATATGGGAAATCAACATCCAGAGCTGTGAAACGAAATGCTGCAAGCTGCGAATATACAAACGGCGAGAATGAGAAAGAAACACTGAAGCTGCAAGGCATCGGTAATTTGAACTTTTGTACAGAAAATTTCATACCAGCTGAAGATACATCATATAGTGCGTTGTCAGAGGTTCATTTGTCGTCAGGCTCTGCGCAGGACGATACATGTGAGTCACAATTAACTGACGAGGAAGAAGTTGCAAAACGATTTATCAGTGATAAAGAAGAGAGCGATTATTATTATGATGCTGCTCGAAATTCAGACTCAGAATCAACAAAGAGTTTAACAATTGAAAATGTGAAGAAGAATATTCTCTTATTAGCTGAAAACAGGTATATACTTGGTGAAATGAGTGAAAATTTTGAAATGGTGGAATTGATCATAAAGCCAAAGAAATTCAATGCAGTCAATCTGTACGAAAAGAAAGAAGGAAAAGTGGATGAGTTGAACGGTACTGTAAAATCGGTTGAAAGTTTAGGTGAACATGTAGAATGTTATAATCCTGAAGTGGACTTCAACCTGACGAAAGAGTATTGGGAACGCAATTGTAAATGCATATTGAAATATTGGAATCAACGTTTTCGACTGTTTTATAAATATGATGAAGGAATTCTGCTTGATGAACAATCTTGGTTTTCTGTAACACCGGAAGCTATAGCTTGCCACATTGCTAAACGATGCAAAAATAAGCTAATTGTAGATGCATTTTGTGGAGTCGGCGGCAATGCGATACAGTTTGCAAAACAAGGTAATTTTGTCATAGCGATCGACATTGATCCAGTAAAAATCAAATGCGCTCGAAACAATGCAAAAATTTACCAAGTTGAAAATCAAATTCAATTCATATGTGCCAACTTTTTCGATATCTATAAAAAGCTACGCGCTGATATAGTCTTTTTGGCCCCACCATGGGGAGGACCGGATTATCAATGCTTCAGAGAATTTAACGTTAAAACTGTTGACATTCTTGACGGAAAAAGCATCATCGAAGCAGCAAGGATCATTTCCAAATCTATGATCTACTTTCTGCCCCGAAATTCTAGTCTTTTGTCGGTACGTTTACCTGAATTTGCCTTTTTAAATTAGAAAGTTCATCAAAAAATTTTTTAGATCTACAATACAGTGAAGTTCAGCAAAGCTGTGGAAATTGAACAGAATTATGTTAATGGAATTTTCAAGACATTAGCTGTCTACATTAACTGTTGACAGTATTCTCTTTTGTTTTTGTTTCTGGGTTAGTTATTTCAAGAAGAAGTGCATAAAATTTATATAAGGTTATCGTGTACGTACGCACCAATTTGAAATATTGTCGTACGTAATATTATCATAAAGTTGTACTATTCCCTAATAAAAAAGTTTTTTCAAATTTGTTGAGAATCGTATAGTAATTATGAATAAATTTCCTCTGACGCTCTACATCTTTACAGTACTTCGTTGTCACACACTGGATGCAATCTGCCATTTATTTGCTGCATCATCAGCTTTATTTAACGTATAACAAATGGCGCCTTATTCAAATATTTGTTCACGTAACGCATGAAAATGTTATATTCAAAATAACAGCGCGAAATTATCATATTTATCGTGAAATACAATACATCAACGTCATGAGAAGACATATCAACTGCCTGTTTAGCATGTTTTACGAAACTTTTATAAAAAACAAACTATACTTATATTTTTATGATGGAAATTTGATATGTTAGTACGATTAGAATTTTGAACCAACAACACATGCGTTTCATTCATGGTAAATTCGTCACAATATTTGTAAAAAATACTTTATGCAGAACATTAAACTGCTTTGAATGGAAAATTTCAATAAAATTAAAAATTTACATTTCGCTACCATTAATTTAAATTTTTCTTCATTTACAACTTAAACTATTAATAGAATATTACTACAGAGTCTCATGCTATCCAGTAAAATCGATTAAAATATTGAAAAGTATTTACGTAGGATGATAAACAGAATACCCCATACTGTATTAAACTGAGACTGCATTGCACATTGTGAACAGTAGAATTGGTAATAAATATTTTGAAAAGGTTATAAACAGAAATAAAACAAAAAATAATAAAAAAAAATAACTCACATTATTGTGGAAAATTATATTGAAATTAGCATAAAATACTGAAGCTGGCGTAGTTCATCATCGCTGCACATCATCGACCGGTCGCTTCTTCACTTTCGCCTACAAATAAATGAAATTTAATCAGTTGATCATTTTATTAAAATCACTCTCAGGATCCGGTTCATTTGACATTTGCAAATCGATGCGACTGATTTCCGTTCTACTCGCTTTTCTTCTTTTTCAAAGTTCTACTTTTTGGAATCTTTTCAGCTGAACAAACAAACAAACAAACAAACAAACAAAACAGCAAATTCTTCGCTTGTGATATTTAAATTTTTTTGGAAAATTTTCAATTCAAACATCTCAAATTAATTGAACAACGTTCAACTTGGGAAGTTGATGTGAAGCTTTGTTTTAACGATGCTTGCTTCAATTGTTAAGGCCTTTGGAGCGATTGTTGTTGACGCACTGAAGTGAACAAGCGTAACAAATGTCAAAATTGGCCAGACTGAAAAATGTCCATATTTTTCAACCACATTTCACATATATCAGAGCGAAGTGTCTCACAGACATTTCAAAATTGCCTACTTTGTTCACCGCATAATTGATAATGATATCATCGAATTAAACCGAATTTCTTTGCAAGCAATTTTTCATCATAATATGAATGAAACCAATTATCAAAAATAATAAAACATCAACTTGTTGACATTTATAAAATGACCACAGGCAAGAGTGAATTTTTTCAAAAATTAAAAGAAAAATTTGAAATAAGTGCAAATTCAATATTATTGTTTATCATCGAATATTTGTTCACCATTTTCAGTTTCATACTGTTAAGTGTTTCACCACACTAAAAAACCTGGAAGAATCTTTGCCTAAGCCAGATGGTAGTTCATTTTCGAATTTTTCCAATTTCAAATTGTAATAATAATTTCAGATGATTCGACATTCTTCATTAACATTTAAAGAAGTCCAATATGGATAGTAGAATAAGAATTTTTTCCATCTTTTGATGAGAAGCTTCCAATTACGCAACGTGAAATAAACAACACATTATTAACCGTTCTTCTTCTTTGAATATCTTTTCAACGGAAATATTTTTCACCAAGCATTTTCACCGACCCCATAGATTACATCTTGCTGCTATAGACGAATTAGTTTGCTTCATTTTATTTAAATGCAATCTACAGTGCAGATCACTGTGAAATTGTAATCAATTTTACAACAAAATTTAAAAACCAACATTCGCCAGTGAATTCAAAAAGTAATGATGTATTATTTAATGATATATTCTAATAAATATGCTACTTATATAATGACACAAACAGATATTCATTTGAATATATATATTTATATATGCGATCGTGCCAGATACATTGATTATTGAAAAGCAGGCATAACAAAATACTGTAAACATTTGGTAAGTCAGTGTAATTTTTGCCATTGATACAACATAAAATATTGAAATTAATACTCCAAAAATTTATGATAAAATTTTAGTTTATATTTTATTTATTTTATATTAATTGCAGAGTAAAATCTTTTTAACAATGAAAAACTTGAATTCATTTTGTTACTGTACATTTGGTTTCATTGGTTTTGTTTTCGTTTTTGCAATTTGTGTGAAAAAGACAATTTATCTAAATTTTGCTACTACATGTCCGCAGGAACAATATTTTCAGACGCATTTGAAGGGAAATTTGAGAAAGTGAAAAATGAAGTTGACAACTGTAAAGATGTAGTTAACATGAAGGATGAGGTTACAATTTTGATCCTGCGCTAGCAGTTTTTGCATATTTCTTTTTTAAGAATGGTCGTACAATTTTCCATTGGGCAGCTTCAGGTGGTCATTTGAATTTGATCGAATTTTTAACCCCTCTTGTCAATGATATCAATGACGTGGATGAGGTTCGGTATTTTCTTCATTTTTGTTGTATAATTGTTCTTCTTTCCACCATTAACGACATTTGTGTTTTACGTTTACTGTTTTAATTCAATAATTATAGCTTGGTTGGAGTGCACTTACTATAGCTTGTTCGGCGGGACGTTTGAATATTGTTCAATATCTGTTGGACTGCAAGGCTGATCCGAACATTCGCAGTTCCTTGAATACAACTCCATTGCATTATGCAGCTTCTAAAGGTCACGCAAACGTGAGCTATTCAAGCTTGGTGCTACTTAGATGAAAAAAAAAATATGCTTCTAGATTGTGAAACTCTTGCTGGAACACAACGCCGATGTAAACGCTCAGGATAAATGGGGAGGAACGCCATTGCATCGTGTGGCTTCAAAAGGAGGTCCAGTTATTATTCGGCTGTTGCTCGAAGATAAGAACTGCCAAGTTAATTTACAAGATTCAGAAGGAAACACACCTTTGTAAGAGTAACTTTTCTAAAAATTATAATATATATTTATATGTAATTTCAATTTTCCTCTATTGTAATGAAGGCATTTGGCTTGTGAAGGAGGTAACGAAAATGAAACAATTTGTCTTATAAATTCTGGTGCCCAATTCAATAGGAAGAACAAAGTAATTGTTTTTTTATAATTTGAAAACTAATGATTTGATTGGAAATTGTTCTTTTTTCTTTTAGGAAAACAAGACCCCGATGGATTTGGCATGTCCTGAACTTAGCCGATTGTTAAAACGTATGAACAACAATGGCTGAATTTATATTTTTCGTTTTGATGGGTTGTTGAACGCACGACTTATTATTACAAGCAAATATTATTATCATGAGGAAACAACGTGCAATTTTGATACATTACACTTTCATCGCATGCTTCTTTGTAATTGTTTTTTTTTTATAAAAGTAATAGTTCAAAATGTTTGAAATGCACATTATTGTCAGATATTTGGAATTATGCATTTACTTCATGTACTTCATGCAATAAATATTAAAAAATAAAGTTCAAAAAAAATTCATTCATCGAAAACGAAATTTACAGTTTAATTGACTGTTTTCTTCAACGAACTGCGATCTAAATTGATCAATCAAGTAGCAATGGGAATTATTTTTTTTAAAAAAAAATTATCATTACTTCAATCAGTTTCTAAAAAGTCGTCATCGTTTGCTGGTCGATAGTTACCGCTTACAGTGATTTTTCCACCAGTCGACGAAGTTTTACCAGTCGAAGTGACAAAAATATATCTTGACGTGTCTTGTGTATGCATTGGTGGACAATCTTTGGGATCTTTTTCCATCTTAAAATAAAAATTTAAACATTTTTTTTTGAAAAAAAAAAAAGAAATTGTCAAATCAAGCTTACCCATTCCAGTTGTGTACAATTGGAATTTGTAACTAAAAACTGTACAGTTATTGTATTATTATTATGCAAGTCTTTCTTCACATCAACTAAGTGAAAAAAAACTCGCGCTGGAACATCAGTAGAATTCATCCTATTCATGAGAAACAACGTCTGATGTATAATGGATTCTGTTTCTGGATAACGTGGCATTCTTTTTCCAGAACCAATCAATAAAGAGAACAGTGCGAACGAAATTGCTGTAGAAAGCAACATTGATAACTGCATATTGTTGTAGTCAGTAGTCAGTGTACTGAATTATTAAGCTTCAGTTCATGTTAAATACCTTAACAGTTACATAATTTTATTATAAAATATTTAACTTAGTATTACAATCAATGTACTGTTCAAATAATGCAACCTTTCCAGGTGCCGAATTCAAACATACTAACGCTAAATATACAACTGTTTAATTATTAGTCTTTAAAATTTTGCTTCAAATTCGAATTTATAATAATATTTGTAATTCATTATAAATGTTGCGAAATCTATTATTTGTTATTATTTTTTACGCTCGACCAACAACAAGTTCCCTTCATTTAAAAAATGTCTCATCATACTTTGTTTGACGTGTGAATTACATCAATATAAAATTACTATGTGAATTTATTCTAGCTTTTTTTAAACTGACACCTACAATAGCATTCAACAACAAAATATTAATCTTGAAATTCTCAAACGGACAGTTTTATATTACAAATGTTATTTACAGTAAACTTGCGATTTTAATTTCAATAGAGAAAGTTTTAAATCTCCACATTCATTTAAATAGTTGCTCCGTACAAGTCTTATGAATGCTATACTTTCAAGCATTCATAAGGGTAAAATATTTTGAATTTAACTGATTAATTTTATAAATGTCATCCTTCTTTACAGTAAACTGTAAACACGCGCATAAACATACAGTATATAAACAATTAACTTAGATGTGAATGTAGTTGCAATTTATCAATGTGTAATCAGTGTGAATAATTAAATTTGCTCTACGTTACATGTGAAACACTTATATTTTTAGAATTTCCTCATTACAATTTAAAAACAACAACAGTAATAATAATAAATGCAGAATTAATTGATGAAAACGAAAGCTCGAAATGTGAATTTATTGAAAGTGTAAATAGGCATGCACATGATTGTGATAATTTTTTCTAACTGACAAATGAATCACTTATTAAAAATACGCCGGCATTTTAAAGTTTGGCACCCTAAAGCGACTAAATTTAACGATTGCCTGCTTGATTGAACCAAGTAACTCATTTACCTTTTATACTGGTGTTGCGCATGATTTTCCTATTATTGTTGCGCAACACTTTTTCATGCCTTTGCAATTTGCATCACTGTTGCACATGATCAAGTTTCCAACAATTTCAGACGATTTCAAAATTGGACAAGAGCCTCTTTTTTTCACCTCTAAAATCAGCTAATTAGAATGACAAGCAATTAATTGCGATTGAATTGCCAATTATATATGATTTACCTTTTCTCGGCTTTGTGCAAATTTTGCAAGCATCTTTGGTCGGGCAACACTTTTCACCTGCCGGACAGTCTGCGTCAATTTTACAAAGTTTTTGCTTTTCATTTCGTATATAGTTTTCGATAATTTTCAAATTCGGGCACCAATCGTTTGTACTAATTGACAGTCTTTTTTTGATAAAAAATTTTGATACCGTATCCTGTTGTTCTAAATGGATAAACTATGCAATTGTTTTGCTTTATTTTTAAACATGTATATTTCATCTGAGTCGAATAATAAGCTAAACGTAAACATTGAAATGTAAATTTCAAACTACATCTATTAAATCTAAAAATAATTTTTTCAATTAACAAATTTTTGTTGCAATAATATTAACACTAAAATAGATTTTGAATAATAATCAAATCTTTCAGATGGATACTGTACTTACGGCTAGCTGAAAATGATATCAATAGAAGAAGGAGAAAAATTATTTTCATCTTGTTCGTTTTGTTTAATGTGAAATGGACAGACAGACACGCAGCTAAAGAGTAAGTAACACAAGTATTTTATGAGTTTTCAATAAATTTAAAAAAAAGGACTTGATTTTAACAATCGTCTCAATGTAGTTCTTTTATTGCACAATAAAGAAAAGCGCAATTGAATAAAATCAACGTCAATAATTAGTAGTTGGTTTTTTTAAAAAAAAACGATAA
The DNA here is from genome assembly GCA_001447755.1 of Trichinella papuae. Lineage (NCBI taxonomy): Eukaryota > Metazoa > Nematoda > Enoplea > Trichinellida > Trichinellidae > Trichinella > Trichinella papuae. The sequence continues at coordinate 37,212 of JYDO01000115.1, read as the reverse complement.
ATAATAATGAAACAATAAAAAATTACACTGCTCAAATGATGTTCTTCCTTTTCGACGACAGTTCAGCTTACAATCAACTAAGACATAAATAATCCACTCAAACGCTAGCAATCAACATTTATTGATCAATTGAACAAACAATGTAGAAGCTCGATACTTGTTATTATGCAAATTTATTGCAGCTTTATCGCACTTTGAACGATCACTTTCAGCAAGCGATGCAATTTGAATTGTTGAAGAAGGCAAATAAGAAGATAAAATAAATGTTCAACGCCTACACACTCTCTTTATCATGTTTATCTATCATTCAATTTCATTGAAAAGAAATGATTGCACTGTAATGTATTGTACTGTATTGTATTGTATTGTATTGTATTTTTGTATTGCAATATGCAAATGAAATGAACAACCTTTTGTGTATTGTTGAGAATAAATAAAGCAATGATTCACTTCCATATCAAGACCACATCCGGTGACTCTTTGAATGCTTTTTCCACTCTCAAGCAGTGAACGTTGGCGTTGACGGACAATTCTTCGATTGATTTTCCACCGTCAAGTTGATGACAGTCGATCCGTGATACACTTCCTTCGAATTTTGGATTGCAATTCGCCAAAACAATCGGATAAGCACAAATTTGCCTTATCAAACCTTTTAAAAGGGCGAATTGGATCAACTTGCCTTCGTGAACTCTGTAATTTCTTGGCGAATAGGTGCAATTCCATTGGTGCATCGTTTGCGATGGCTTCAACAAGCAGAGCAGACGGAATATATCAGAAAAGTTGGGCATTTGCGAGCCTCTCAACTTCACCGTCTGGCAGAACTGCTTCTGCATGGCTTTGTCCCGGTAGAGAGTGCCAATTTTGGGCGTGACCATGTAACAACTCCTGTACTGGAGAACAGGCACGAAGGAGACGATGCCAGCAACGGCCGCGTCGGTCAGACAACGTTTGGCAATTTCAATGTCCACCTTGGCAGCACTGCTCAGCTTGGCCACCGAATCGAAGCCGTTGATCAACGGAAGCAGACGTCGCAGAACTTCGTCTGAACAATTCAACAACGACTTGTCCACTTTGGCGCAGACCACCGGCGCCATCGAAGCTCTGACCACCGGCACCGGCAATCTGTGGTCAAGCAGCGCCAGGTGAACTTGGTAATGGTCGCCTAGAATGATCGACGAACAGCCAGTCTCGTTCAGCTCATTGTAAAGCTTAGCCAACATGGAGCTGATATCCGGCAAACTTTGGTTGGACAAAAATTGCCGCTGTCGTTCCAACATTTCCAAACTTTTTGCCAATTTTTCCACCAACGGCTCGTAAACATAATCGCGGTCATTGTTCACAACATTCTCAACAACAAAGCAAACATTGAATATGTAAGCATTGCGGTCGTACTGATTGCCTGGAATCGCTTTTGGATAGCCGATAATTTTCACCCCGGTCAAATTCACTTTCACCAATTGATCGACCAATTTCGATTTTGTAATAATAAACGACGATACAGTATCAAAAACATCACGTTCAATAAACTGTTTATCTGATGGAACTTGACAAACAATACGCGGACCAAGTTGTGAATCAAATTTTGCATAAAATATGCCCAATAATGGAGGCACGTCACAATTTGGTGATAAAGGAACCAAACTGGCCAACATTGTTTGTCTGTATATCTATCAATCAATCGAACACTTTTACCCTTGGGTTAACTGTCTGCTTGCTTGAATTCGACGTCGAGCTCTCTTCCAATGGATCACGTGCACACAAGCGCAAATGTTGCCTATCCCGAAACCGATCAAAGCCCCAACAACGCATGTAATTGGCCACAGCTGAAACAAACAAACGTACGACAAGTTTTATTTTTTCACCCAATCAAACAAATCCAAATCATCTCATTAAAACAAAGAAACAACAATATTTAATCAAGCTGAACAATCCCATCCACCGAACAGCTGAAAAATTTCACTTCTCAAACTGAGCTAATATTTTCACTCTTCTAATTTGAAAATATTTCCAAATAAAATTATGATAACAAAATTATTTTCAACAATTAAACATTATCGTTGTAAATATACACATTCAAAGTACAAATGATACAATGAAACATACTGTAATATTAACAATCAACAAAAAATATCAATCAATTTTTAAAATTATGAAAAATAACTACAACTGTTGTGCCGAAAGCTGCACATATTCACTTACCAAATGTAAAAAAAAACTAATATAAAAAAAAATTTTTAACGTTTGCTTTTTTAACAACTATCTGCTCAAAAAATACAAAGTACGAAAAGTGAAAAACCCCAATGACCGCAATGAGGTCGCCAACGCTATCATACGGCTGTTATATTGTTTGACCTGGTCAAAGAGTAAAGGTCAGTTGTTAGGGGGAAAAAAATATTTTCAGGCAACTCATCTGTAACAGAAAGCTGAACTAATCTACAGAGAAAATTAAAAAAAAATATTTTATTCAATTTTGAGAATATTTGAAACAATTTTCTTTTTTAAATCACAATTCATAATTATAAAATAATATGGGAAACAAACTTTCTTACACATGAGCATTTTTTAGCTCTCAATTTTTAAAAAAATAATATTTTTTTAATTTCTCAATTTGAATGATCAACTATTTGTCATCCTGAAAATCAATTATGGTATTTTCTACTAAAAGATTAAATTTTGCCCACCATGCTGTATCATTATATAAAAAATGATTAAAAAAAATTTTTTTTTCAAAAAAAAATAACTTATTTATTTTCTTACTTGCCATGGTCGATCCCAATCAAGTGGAATTGGAATGGCGCCTAAATAGGCTCCAATATAAGTTCCATGCGTGATGTAGTAGACAAAGAAATCTGTCTTGCGAATCAACCTTAATTGAACATTGTGAAATAAATATTATCTGACAAATTAAATTAAAAAAAAAATTTCATACTGTTTATCAAAAACCACATTAAGCAATTGATCCCAATTCTGGATAAATAACAACACCGGAACAGCCGTACAAAGAGTGATTACTGCCGCTAGCACATAATTTTCTTTAACAGTCCTAAACACAAAATTTATTATTTCAGTTGCGTCAAGTGTCGCACGTTTTCATTAATATTTACGAAAAAGAAGCTCCACAAAGAACAATAAGTACATAATTCACCATAGAAGCGACCAGTAGTTCAGAAGTAAATTTCAAAACCATTTTTAAGGAAAATTTTTTAAATGCGCCGCTTCGCCTTGAGGTTCTGAAATAAAAAATACAAAAAAGCGTCACTTTCAATTTACACTTTTTTTCACAAACATCTACTTTCACATTAACAATAAGTTAAGGAAAACAAAAACGATAAAGCAGCTAGCTTATCAAAATTGATTCATTAACAATGAAAACGACATGAAAACTACAAAAAAAAGTACATAAATTTACAAACTTACTACAAAAAAAGAAAAAATACACTTTACGTAATACAGCGTAATATATTTTACTGTAATTTCTAATAATTTTCAAGGTTTTTGACCTTGAATCAACTTTTTTTCACTTTTCAAAAATTTCAAATATCATGGACATTGAATTAGTAAAAATTTTCTCAATGAAATTCATAAAAATAATACTTTCATGCTAGCAATTTCTTATATAATAGCAGCGGTCTGATTACTTATCAAATTGCTGAAAAGTACATAAATTATAATCATAAATATGAATTATGTTCATAAAATTAAATCAGATTTTAAAAAGTCTCTCCAAACTAGAACGCATAATATATTACTTGATGCCTGTATTGATAACGTATTTATATGTACCTGAGAATCAATATTACAGTATTTCACTTAGTTCCATGTGTCAATGGCATTGTAAATTTTATTATTTACTGATTTTAACATAAACTTTTCAGTGGTTTAAATTTATAAATTTGTTAATTTTTCTATTCTTCATAAATAATACATTTTAAAATGTAGAATTATCTTATTTTTGACAGCTACGTTTTGCTATTTCGCTTCAGATATAATTGGTGACAATGGCGCCGAGCGGCAATGGAATGATACCGGATGGTCATTTTCACAAAAAATGGCAGCGCCGGGTGAAAACTTGGTTCAATCAACCTATGCGTCACAATCGTCGTCGCAGAAAGCGTTTGGAAAAGGCGAGACGTTTGGCTCCACGCCCAGCTCGAGGCAATCTGCGTCCAATTGTACGTTGTCCAACGGTGAAGTATAATCATAGATTGCGTTTTGGACGTGGTTTTTCGTTGGATGAGCTCAAAGTAAAAGTGTTCAATATTTTTTTTTTAACTTTTTGAAGTATTTACTGTGTTCATTCAGGCGGCTGGAATTCCGAAAAGATTAGCTCCGACGATTGGTATTGCTGTTGATCATCGTCGTAGAAATCGTTCATTGGAAGGACTTCAGTTGAACGTTCAACGATTGAAAGAATACAAGTCAAAGTTGATTTTATTCCCAAGAAATAAGAATAAACCAAGAGCAACAGATAGCAGTGTAAGTTTAATTTTAGTTTATTTATTTTATGTTGGAATTTCATATTGCTTTTGTATTGTATTGTATTTTTTATATTTTCTGTTTCTCTTCTTTCAGTTAGAGGAATGTAAATTGGCACAGCAATTGAAATCGGTCCTGATGCCTATTCACCGTCCTGAGGTTGTGGTGGATGTTCGGCCTATCACTGAGGCAGAAAAGAAATTCAACGCTTATGCTACTGTTCGAACTGCGCGTGTTAATCAGCGTTTAGCGGGATACCGTTTGAAGAAAAGGCAAGAAGCTGAAGCTGATCTAGCTGGTGGAAAGTGAATGGAAAAAATGAAATTGAAAGAAAATAAACTTATATATTTTGAAAGTGATTTCTTTTTTTTTCTCTTCTTACGCTTGGCGGACATTAACATAATTTTTACATTATTGCTGGTAAATCAACAATCAACATTATAAAAATATCAGAACACAAGTTATTATTCTGTAATTTATAAATATGTATAATTTTCTTTTTGAATACAAACAACATTCATTCATATATTGCTAATTCACATAGCGGTATTTGTAAGGAAAAAAGAGAATTCTGAAAGCAAGACTTTTAGAGATAGAATTGAAACTTTTAAGTTCATGCCGTTCCATTGATTAAATAAATGCGTTGCTTGGCAACAGCTAACAGACGGTTCGTGGGAAAGAGAGATTCTCGTTGTTCAGTTGTACATTTATTATTTGTACAGAGTTTTTGAAATTTCAATTTTGAAAAAAAAAAGATGAAATTCAACTGGTACCGATCCGATTATTTGCAGGTATGTTTGTAATGTGATATATTGGCATTAGTTGGGTTAATAAATTTCTTCATTGAAGACATCACCAACAAGTAGACGTTGCATGCGTCTTTTGCCGTGCCTACCAGGTGGAGGTGGATTACAGCAGTTGGTTGTTGCTCATCAAAATGGTGTAGTTGCTTGTGTAAGCTGGAAGAAGAAGCCTGTGGTAAATTATAATGAATCAAATTGCATTGTAAAAACAGCGTTTATATATATACATATTTTTTTTAAATCTTTTTTTACAGATTGATTTTAAAACATTTCCTGATGCTCGTATTGATGCAATTGCACTTGGCGGAGCAGAACATTCTGCATGCGATAAAATTTTTCTAGCTTCTGGAAGTGTGGTTAAAGGCTACAATCGAAGGGGCAAACACTTTCTCGACTTTGATATTAATAAAACAGATTCAATAAAGTCAATGTGAGTGCTTTAATTGTTTTCTTTTTGTTCACGTTGTACAATATTGTTGGAGTGAATGAAAAAATAAAATAATTTCAAGGTCGATATACGGTGTTGATATGGTTTTATGCTCTGAATATACCATGACTCATTATCATGATTGTTCAGAAACTTCATATTACTTAAGTGATGATCGAATCTACGACACGTTTTGCATTTCTGCGAAATTGTTGGGTTTTGAAGCTGACAAGTTGTGCATTTTATTGGCATGCGAAAATCACTTGATAAAAATTTTACTTGGCCAACACTTGCTTACTCAAGTGGAAGTGGGCGACATCCCGTCTACGTTGCTTTTTCATTCTAATTTGGGTATATTTTAAATATGAATTATTAATATAGTTTCATCGACTTCTTTGTTATGTTCATAATGAAACATTAACTGTCACATTGTAGCAAGCGAAGCAGATGGAATTCGCGTTTTCTATGGCACCGTTAATGGACGCATTGGTGAACTACAAATTTACAAGTAAAAGTTAATTGATAATAATAATAATGATTAATACTTTGAAAGATTTAATTTGAAAATATTTTTCTTGTTTTGCAGAGAAAATGTGAAAATTGTTTGGGAATTGCCGTCTGAAAATGGCGTCGGCTTTATAAATACCATGGAACTGTGTGATGTGCACAATGTTGGGATGTTGAATTTAATAGTTGGTCGGGAAGATGGTCTTATTGAAATTTACGATATTTTGGACAATGATAAACCGATGCTGACTCAATATATTGTAAGTAGAAATAATTTTTTGAATTGAATAAAATTTTTTCACGTTGAAGGAATGTCACGAAAGTATTGTTGCTTTGCAATGTGGCCATTTCACCAGCACTGAATCCAATGAAATTATAGTTTGCAGCTTTTCCGGTATGTTAATATTTAGAAATGAACAAATGGAATGTTAATTTGCAATACGGATATAATGTTTCAATTTCCAACACACATAGGCAACATATTCGGCTGGTCTACAGAATGTGCACAGTCTAACGTTAGCGGGGAAAATGATGGTTCCGCCGCTGTGATAGGAGACGAAATTCAACAACTGCGGTATAAGTTATATCATTTTGATTGATAATTTTTTTTAAAAAAAAATAAAATAAATTTGCATATTGACGAACAGAGATGAAGTGGAAGAATTGAGACGAAAGGTGCAAAATCAACGTGCTGATTATTTGAAGCGAACTGAAATCGGTGTCCAATATTCTTGTTCACCGTCGTTTGCAATCAACGATCGGTTTGTTTTGAACAGTGAAGAAACGGCTTATTTGCTTAGCGTTGAACTTCCAATTTCCATAGATTGGATTTTACTTCGGGTAAGAAAGAAGTGTTGCATGTTGGATATTGGTTGGTTGGTTGGTGTTGTTGAATTTGACAGAACTTGTGTATATAAGAAGTGTTTTTTTTCAATAAATGAGGATATATAATTTCCAAATAAAAAATATCTGCTTAATTGATTATGTTTGCTTTCAATTATGAATTTCACTCTTTAAGAGTGAAGTTGCCGTAAGTCTGCTGGATATTGAAAAGAATTCTGCTGTGGTCAGCGTCACTCCGACTGAAAGAAATGTAAGCATTTCAATTCGGTCAAAATTAATCACTGGTTTTATCAATTGAATTGAATCTCATATTGTTGTTTCAGTCAAAAGATGCTCTGTTGATAACGTACCGTTGTCAAGCGAACATGGTGCGCTTTGAGGTGAAAATTCGTACAATTGAAGGCAAATATGGAAATTTGGAATTGTACATCTCGCCTCGCATGAATCCTGGCGTTTGTCAAATTTGCAACTATTTGATAAAGCCATTGTCGTTGCACCGTCGAACGCAGACATTCGACGAGACTCGTCCACAGAATTGTCTGCATATTTCTGGCAACTTCGACATCGCCACAGCGTATGCAATCATGAGCTTCTGTCTTCCTGGCATGTCGGAACATTTGTCCGAAGAAAGTAAAATTACTTGCTATTTCGTTTCCTGCTTCATTGGCACTCAACTCTGCCATACTTGTTCGTAAGTTTGTTTGTTTGTTTGTTTTTGGTATTTTCCAAATTTTTTACCTTGAAACACAGGGATGGAGAAATTGTCATTCGATCTGACAATATTTCCACAATTGCAATTCTGCTCGATGTGATCAACAGAGAAGCTTCGAATCGTGGCTTGAAATTGGATATCACTTGTGGTAAAAACAAACCAATCACTACACTGTTGCTCATAATGGAATTCGTGCAATTCATTCTACTTGCAGATATTAATCAAACAAGCGTTGCTCATGTTCTTCGACTCGTCAATGATAGAATACAGAAATCTGCAAATTTGTTGAAAAAAATACGTTATGCGGAAATTTTAAAGGTAATTTTTTTTTTGAAAAAAAAAAACATGTTCATCTTCATCATATATTTGTTTGAGGATGCAACCATACGAGATGATGAACGTGAATTTTTCACTGATGACTTTGAGGAAATTTTCAAAAATTCATCTCAACTACTAGAACAGAAACAAGCTCACCAAGCGTACATGGATCGTATAAATGATATCCTTTCGATGAATTTAAATGAATTTTTTTTTTCTTGCATATCAAATTTATGCAAATGTTTGTCCTTACATCTTTGCGCTTTTTTACGCTTTTTGACAGATCTTTTTGTGGACAGTTTCAAATTCAAAGGTGAAGAAGTGAAGCATCGTGTACCACAGTTGATTGAATTGATCGAAAATTACGATCACGACAAATTGCAACGTTTTTTCATTGGTGACTGGGATGCCGTGTAGCAAAAGCAACAGCAGACGATGACACACTCAGTCGCACAATAATGTTTAAATAAATATATATATATATCTACGAGGCCCCGCCCTTATTGCAATATATTATTAAAAGGTGCGTATTCAGTTAGCATTAACGTGTGTGTGTGTGTGTGTGTTTCTTACCTTGTGATAATCTTCTTTCTCTGAGCGTGAACAATTTGATAAATTTTCAGAGCATCTCGATCTCTCTTCTCTCTTCTGTCGGCTATCGCTGCTGCACGCCGTGTCGACAAGTAAACAAAATCACCATCAATCCAGCTTGATGAAAGCAAAACCGGTTTTTATCTTTATTCAAATGCTCTCCATTGCATGTGTATATAATAGATAGCCTGCAGGTAACGCCGTCCCAGGCACAATTGCATTTTCTAAAATCACAAAATTATTCATATATGAAACTTGAAATTGTATGAATAATAAAAACAAAATGTGAAAAAGTATGCGTTCAAATTATTGAACCATAACCTATGGTGAATGTTGTTAGCATTGGATATACCTTTGTGTGTTTCTTGGTCATAACAATTGCTACTATTTCATTATTCTTGTTATTGATTTCCATACTGCAGCACTGTGCATTGTGAATTCTTTTCTTTTTTTTGTTCAAAATTTCATCTGCAAATATCAAATATAAAGGAAATTATTGTTCGCTTGTTTCAATTATCCAAATCGAACACCTTCAGCTTTTTTGTTCAAGCTTTCAAAAGCAAGCAATTTTGATTGTTCGCTTTTCTATCACTGTGAATATAAACATAGCGTCTGCTGGGAGGAGAAGTGGAATTTGTACAGATCAAATTGAAATGAATATCAGCTCGATACGCGTAGCCGGCTATGCAAATGCGCCGTACATTTTGCCCTGCTTTGACAAATATCCGAACGATTGCAACAATCCAGGTCCAGGCATAGACGCCGAATTCATCTACACGTTGTTCAGTCACATTTGGCAAATTCCCGTAGTGTGGATACGCACGGCGAATCGTTCCCAGATGCATCAGGCGTTGGTGGACGATCTGGCGGATGTTGAAGCAGAAGCGAGCATACTTGACGAGGAGATGACTAGCCGCATGCAGGCAAGTCCGGCTTGTCATTTCGATTCGCTAGCTTTGCTGGTTCGTCCCAAAATTCTCAGCTCGGCCAACGAATTCCACACCACCTCTTTCGTTCAAACTGAACTGTGGGCGCTGGTCGCGATCACAACCCTTTCAGTTTATCTCATGCATCGCCTTTCCAAGCGCATGTCCACGGGTGAAGTGAAACTTGTCGAAAAGGAAGGAGGATCAATTTTACAGGCGTTGCGATTCATGCGAGAAAAATTAATTTACCCGTTCACCTTCATGGCTGTGCTGATCTTCTTGAACGTCTACGCGAACATCATAGCTGTCAATTTGGTCAAAAAAGGAACTATCAAAGATTTCGGCTTCAACACGCTCGACGAACTAGCCAAATTGATACTGAACAAGCGGTGTCGGTTCGTCATGCAAGCGGTTCGTCGCAATGATTTTTCATTCAACAGATTCCTACTCAATCCGACCGCACGTTCAGTGGAACCTTGGACCGTGACCATGAACACCGCCTACAAATCCAACCCACCCTTGTACGTAGCAACGAGGCAAGAGATTATCCAAGTCGTGCACAACGCCACGCATTGCTTCTACGGTGTCGATTATTACCACTTGCGGGATTTTTACAAATACCACAGTTGCGATTTGGAAATGCTCAGCCTGGCCAAATATACGCCAGAACAAATGTTCATCTTCTACTATCGCTCGACAGCGTTGAAGGAACTGTTCGGCCCCATGCTCAGCAGTACAATGTACGTGCTGTTCGACAAGCTCATGCTGAAATACTTCCAACAGAACAGCACACTGTACTGTCCGCAGCCGCTTTGCACGCAAGTGTACATGGAGCCGGGCAAAGTTCAAGACTGCTTTTTCATCGTCATCACCGGCATGCTTGCAAGTTTGTTCGCTTTTTTCATCGAATTGTACATGTTCAAATTGAAAAAGACGAACAATTTATCTATAGCAAATTGAAATCAACATTTCTGCCAACTTGAGCATCGTTGAACATTATTTCTTTTATTGATTTCTAAAATAAGTACAACAACTTTGATTATTCGTTTGGTGCAGTGAGAAAGATCCTTTTTCGACTGGTATTCATGTAAGGACGTAAGATCCATTCCGTTTCGGCAGCTTCGAGACTCTCGACCGTACCCAACTTTATACAGTATACTGAAAATGAAGTCAAACCAAAAATACAACACGCTGTTGTTGGTGAATCGATCAATTACTTACGTTTCATCTCGAAACGAGGCCCCACTTCGGTGAGAACAATTTCATTGTTCACTTTTTTGTAGACGTGATGACGAAACGAAATAAAATCATCTTCAACGGAAAAAGTCACTACACGGCGACTGTCTTCTTTTGGCACTGGAAAAAGGTGCTTCAAAATATTCACTACCTGAATCGTTGCAATGTATATCGTTCAAATCGACTGCCAATTGTCAAAATCAACAAACCCGTTTTCCCAACTGTGAAGTGAAATTGTGAAAAATCAAGTGCGGATATTGTTCGGACATTTTGCCAACGTCGGGTACATCGTGACGCATGACAACATTGCTTAGGGTGAAATATGCCGTTGGCCCGAATGGCAAATGACAAATTGTAATTCCATCTAATACAAAGAACAACTTCAATGAGGGAACATTTTCAACATTTACAATCAATACTATTTTACCTGGAACACCTCGATGCTCTTGTACTAATATGAAATCGGTGACATCGTTGGCTCGACAAGCATCTACGAGCTTTTTCATCTCATACTGACCGCGATTGATTCGTTGACAATTTGGAAATAAAATTTTAAGTTCCTGAAATGAACCAAAAAAAACAGAAAAAGAGTTAACTAAAAAGAAGAGAACATACTTTTGCAAACTGTTTCAGTTTAGAACTAGGGTCGTGCGATGTGGTAATGACAATTTTTGGATCCGTAACACCTGACCATCTGTATTCATCATCTACATGCGAAACTATTCCTAACAAAAAGAAAAACCAAAAATGCATTACGTGTTACTAATCCAATCGCAAATCGCATACCTTCTCCACCTTCGTCGAGCCATTCTGATTGCTTTTGCAATTCTATTGCCTCTTTCTGTAAATCAGTTGGGATTCTTTCTCCTTCTAAACAGCAATATTAAAAATGTTTTCTTTCACAAATCATTATATCCAGACCATCGATAGCCTTTTTGATGCGTTCCTTTTTCTCTTGAATTGCACGCTCTTTAGCTTCGATGCTTTTACGATAAATGTACTCACGACGCAAACGAGCTTGACGACGAAACATTCCGATATCTCGTTAGTTTTTATTTCTAAATTATATCTCAGTAGTTTTTATATTTAAATTTATAAATTGTAAAACAAATATTCTGACTGCATAATAAAGGATACAGTGAAAAAAACTTTATTCTACTTTTATATCGCTGGTAGGAATATATACAGTAATACATTTGCAAGTACAAATTATTACTACAGTATGATTATTCCTTGTTTAATAAATATAAGTAATGTATGATGCACATTGTAGATCGTGCTTTCTGATTGCCGGAGAAAGTGCAATCAAGTGCAACAACGTTTTTACGAACAGTCTTTGGGCAGTAGTTGATCACTTCTAATGACAATGCATTAACTTTTGGCAGTATTGTTGATGCCGGTAGTTGATGTCAGAAGTTTTCAAGTTTTATAAATTTTAACTGAAAAATTGTTCCCTATGGCAAATTATTCATTGCTGACCATTAACCATTACCTTGAAAACTCTAGTGCAAACATTCACGTGCCCATATTTCTTTCCTATCAGTTTATATCTGATTCAGTTTGCTTTAAAGTGTTTTATACTAGTTTTCATTTGATTCTGATTACAACAAGCTGAAATGTATTCTTAATTCAAATTTTTTTCAAGAAATGCAGTTCATTACATTTCCTCTTTTAATTTTAACTGTTTATTGGGATAGATTTTTCAGAGTACAATCTCAGAAACAAAATGATGGTAAATGATACTGTATTTATTCAATTCCTTTGAATATATTACTTTTTTAATAGACTTTCAAACAGAAGATTTGAGAGATAGTCTTGCTGTACAAAAAAAGCATGTATTACTTAAAAAATCAAGCTTTTTCATTTGGCCTTACTTTGGTTATTATGGTTTTGGTTACAGCTATCCATTCAGGCGTTTTTCATGGGATCTTCGTAGGCGAAGGTTGATCAATCGACGACGACGACGACGAAGATTTTACCGTTTCGGTCGTTTCTTATTTTAAATAAACTAAGTGACATAAACAATTTTATTAATAATTTCAGCTGCATAAAAATGAACATGCTACTTCCATAAATATGATTTTTCATCTTATGGCCAGCTAGAGGTGAAGTAAGGTGATGCTGTTTTGCACAAGTCCGTTTTTGAATTTCTCATTTTCGACCGCATTATACGTATTATTGTACAAAATGTAAATATATTTGTAAAAAACGATATCAGATAAAAATCATGACTGAGAAGTACCGAGCACATTTACAACTAGTAAACATGTCATAAAGCATTTTGCTGAAATGAAATTACATCTAAAAGTTGAAACGTCTTGATAAATAAAAATTATAAATTCCACTCACTGACTACAAATTTATCATCAAAAAAGTAATCAACGAGTTGTTTATATACATCTACTCACCGTATTGCATTTATTATTCAAACATTAAATTTCCATTTGAAATAATTTATGGAAAATTGTTCATCACATGCTTGAAACGTTTCATTTTGTATTGCTTAATAGAAAAGTATTGAGAAAAAGATAACAAAAATTATTCTTTCATTACAACTACAGTAATATCCGCAGAAAATTTCTCGTTCAACTATGATAAGATAAACAACGTCAATCTTACGGACAGTTGATTTGAATTGTTGATAAAAATCGCTTTCAAAATCTAGAGTACTTTTCACGGTGAAAAATTATTGCCTGCAAACAACAAGCAATACCAGTTGCCGATTGTCGTCAAACATTAATCAAAATTCAATTGATTTCATATTTAATGTTATTTAAATCTCAAAAAAATATTTTTTTTTCCAAAAGCAGAGCTGGGGTTCTCTGTTTGCAATAAAATGAACAATTTAGCATATTTTATCATAACGGTTGCAATCATAACTGTTCGCGTTGATTATTCAGTCGCAATACCGACAACAAGTACAGTGCAGTCAGGTAAGAAATTCAAATTTTTTTTTCTTGCATTGTAACTGTGAAAATGTTGCATTAAAAATTGCACAGATATTTCCAAAGAAGATCTGACAGAACAGCTCGCCGATCAAAGAAATCAATTACCTGAAAATTTTATTAAATTATTCTATTCACCATTTGGAGGATTCTTTGGTCCGTTCAGTGTTGCTGGATATGATAGTTTTGAGTTGTTTTACCCTCATTACACGAACTATTGGCAAACTGGTGGATATCCATACATCAATTGGTGGTTATGATGCTTGAGGCTAATGACGATTATTAAATGATGTTTATATATATATTTACCGCTTTGCTTGAATTTTGTTCGAAATAAAACAAAAAAGTGATTTTATTTTTCAATCAAATTCCACAGACAGAGAATCAATTCAAGACATTTCACAAGCATGTTAGTTACCCTGTTCCATAGATTTGAGGAGGTGCCACATGGATAAAAGCCAATCCTTTGTCAAGCCTTGTTCGGACAAGCGGGTGTGACAGTGACGATTTCCATCTTTCAAACGTTCGATTATTTTCAATACACGGCTGGCAATTTTTACATTGTCCGTCGCCAAACTCAAGGCGCTCAACAAATAATAAAGCGCATAAATATCCTTCTTGTGTTCTTGATAAATCAAGCCGAGGTAGTACAAGGCGCGCACGTCGAACGGATCTCGTTCTACAGCACGTTCATAAGCGAACATGGCGCCAACGCTGTTCTCCATCAACTGCAAACTGTGCCCAAGCATGGTCCACGCTTCGGCAGAATCAGAATTCATCGCAAGAGCATGTCTGTAATGAAGTACAGCTTTGCTATGCTGGATATCGTTGTAAAACAAGCTTGCATAAATTCCGTACACTAGCTCAGTTTCGAACGAAAATGCATTGGTCACGTGTGATTCGTAGGCAATCGCTGCCAACGATTCTTTGGACTTCTCCACAGCCATCAAATAATTTGCATAAGCTGGACGCCACCACATGCACTGTTTATCCAGACGCGTGATGATTTCGTACGAAGCATGAGCAGTGTTTAATTGACCCAATTTACTCAACATTTGAGCGGAAAAATAATTACCAATCAGCGTACTGCGCTTCAAAGCAGTTGGCAAACGTTCGAACTGTTCCATCGCACGCGCCGGCTTATTACGGTACAAGTAATATTCAACGGTCATCAAAACTTTCATCCAATGATTCGGCAATGGCATACTCGGAAAATCATACTCTTGAATAGGAAGTCTTGCCAATTCGTACCAAGCTGGAAAACAGCGTGGCAACAACAACACCGCTTTAACAAAGCAAGTCTGCGCTTGGCTGTACGAGAACAATCGCTTGTAAATCATGCCGAGCAAATATACCAGATATGGATCCGTCTCGTCTGCCAATTTTTCCAAAGCGGTTTTCAATTCTGAATATTTAGCAAAGTTTCTTTTGCGATGTATACCATATTTTGAACCGCCAACACCCATTCCAAGTCGATTTCTCTCCAAATGCAAATATTGAGAATAATAATAAAAAAATCGAAGCACCGGTGTTTGTTTAGAGATGTCTTTGCTGACTGCAGTTTGGTCGAAGAAAGAAATCACACGCAGAAATGCCTTTTTATCCAAGCACGACTGAGCAAAGCGGATGGATATTCGATCTTGAACTGGCAAAGATGAATATTCTGTCGGCGGTAGCTTGATGTCTTTAAGTTCTGAATTCCACAAAACTGCAGTTTCAATCAAGAAATATGAATATTCAAGTAGACGACGTTCCTGACAATCGCAATATGTTAGCCACATATCGTGAATAAACGTCTCGTCAGGTGGAAGTTGAAAAACTTTCACTTCATCGCCCTTTATGAGCACATCTGAAGCCATTTCTACCTGAAATGCATCACATCATTTAATGTACTTGAATTATAATTTCTTTTGTTGAAAAATATCAGGCACGCTCAAATGTTGAATTTGTCAAAGCAATCAACTTAATAACTTCGAACAAAATGCATCAGTAATTTCAGCTATTTAAAATGTTTAAAGCTCAAAATTTTAAACAAACTTCAGCGGCTATCAAAAAAAACAAACTATATTATAACAAAAAATATCAGAAAAAACATAGTAACCCCAAAAACGTGTCGAATTAATCAAAAATCAAACAAACAAAAGCATCAACAACGAAAAATAAGTGGAAGGAACTTATTGTCATAAATAAGCAGCTAGTGATGGTAAAAAAAAAATAAAAGCAGGTTTAACAGAACTAATTTTTATACATTTAATATAATTATATAAATATAAATAGCCGCATGATACCATTTAATACAGTTTAAATACATTGATGTTCAATCATACAGTTTTAATTATAAGTTGTTTAAAGAAATAATAATACAGTAAAATTATTTGACAATTTAAACATATTGTATGTCGCGATATTTATTTTACTTATGACATTGTGATTATTTATGTTATTTAAAAAAACAGCAATAAATTATTTTGACTAAGTTTTAACTTTTGCAAAAACATTTTAGAATTAACCTTGAAAGTAAATATCACTACAGTACCATTTGTTAGACAGTTTTACAGTTTGATCATAATGGTTGAGAATGGCAACAAATAAAAAGTGGAAAAGGTATCCACACCTACCTGGAAGGTATTGTTATGCTTATCAATTGTTATAATATTGCTATGTTAATATTAATTTTCGAAAGAATTTGTGTGGTAATTTTTTTTATGTGCAAATGTTATTCTCTTATTTAAAACTTTTGTCCTTTCTCTGAGTTGAAATTTGAATTAATTTTCACATTATGCTTGTTTTAATATTTTAATTTCAGCATACAACCTGCTCAGCAAAGTGATGCATTGTTTGATGGAACTTCACTTAAATACCCACCATGTCAGTGAGTGTAATTTTGTAACTAATAATAGATTCTTTTTGCTTATTGCAAGCGATGAATAGTTCAATTCATTTGAATTGTTTATTCATGACTGTCTGAACGTTCTGTATTGTTGAATTATTTGTCCAATTGAATAGATCAAGCGCATCAACGCATACTCAAGATAGCACATCAACAAAGCAGTTGAAATTTGACCAATTCGATGCCAGGTAAATTGTTGTTTTCATGTATTTGTTGAGGGTGATTTTTTTTTAATATAATTTCTTGAAACTCATCTTTTGTTCAGCGTATCAGATGCTTGGTCAGTGGATGATTTGCGCATCAATTCTGAAGTTGCTCAAAGTTCGGCTCGTTCTGTTCTGGATCACCACAAAGCTACAACACAAACTGTGCACTTCATCGGTCCACCTTTGAATAGCTATTTGAACAGGGTTCGGGCGTTGCAACGATTAGCTACTCAAAAAGGTGCAAAATATGTTTAATTTGACAATTGATTTCACTTTCCTTTTTTCAGGTGAAGTCTTTTCCGAGAATTCCTCTTGCCAACCAATTTATCCTTGTCTGCCTGGCTTTGAAACGGATGCTTTGAACAGGAAAAGAAATCAAACGCCCCATGATTCTTCCGAAACTGACCATCGAGTTAGACGTATTCTAAATCTGATCGACCGAGACCAGTTTAGTGAGCGTAAATAAGCTTTTGATTAATTAAATTTATATTACCCAATTTTATATGATGTAATAATTAATAATGATTGTTTTCTTCATTGTTTGCATTGAATTTCAGTTGATCGTGAGGAATTGCAAAGAGAATGCTGGACAGGTATTCCAGC
Source organism: Trichinella papuae (assembly GCA_001447755.1). NCBI lineage: Eukaryota > Metazoa > Nematoda > Enoplea > Trichinellida > Trichinellidae > Trichinella > Trichinella papuae. Next base: position 19,729 of record JYDO01000115.1, on the reverse strand, counting down.
TAAGCTCAGACCTCGTGTTTGGCGTCTTCTATCAGTAATATATTTTGTTTTTTTTCTTCTTTTAATATTTGCAAGAATATGCAGATTTTTACATTTTCGTTTTCAGGGTTATGCACCGTTTAATAAAAGCCGTGTTGATCAAGTTTTGAAACAGAAACGTGACGAATATTTTAATCTCGTTGAACAATACTTCCACACGCGTTTTGATGAATCTCATCAAGATACATTTAGACAAGTATTTTGTTTTGATTGTAGTTAGGAAGGAAAAATAGGAAAATTTTAGATTCACATTGACATTCCTCGAATGTGTCCTTTAATTCCTTTATTTCAACAAAAAATTGTTCAAGAGGTAAAAGGTTCACTTTTATTCTTTTTTTTTTTTGATTACAGTTATTTTAGATGTTTGAACGTATTTTGTACATATGGGCTTATCGTCATCAAGGAAGTGGCTATGTACAAGGGATGAACGATCTTGTTACACCATTTTTTATTGTTTTTTTATCCGAATGGATATCACCAGATTCAGCGATGGATAGCTTTGAATTGACTTCATTGGAAAATGAAAAATTGAACGCAATTGAAGCCGACAGCTATTGGTGCATAACTGCACTTCTGAGAACTATACAAACCAATTACACATCACCACAGTCAGGAATTCACGAAAAAATTGATGCACTGAAAGCACTGATGAAAAAAATGAACAGTATGAATATTATAATTTTTGCTTGTTTCAAATTTTAATAATAATATTTCATCAACTGACGTTTCAATGGTTGGTTTGTTTTTAGGTGAGCTGGATCAACATTTGCAGAAGCATCAGGTGGAATATTTTCAATTTGCCTTCCGTTGGATGAATAATTTGTTGATGAGAGAAATTCCTCTGTCCGCTACTATACGACTTTGGGATACCTATTTGGTGAGTTAATTTTCAACTGTTGACAATTTGTTATTGTTAATATTTTTCTAGTGTATAACTAATGGTTTTGCCAACTTTCACTTGTACGTGTGTGCGGCATTTTTGCGCTATTGGTCTAAAGAGATTCAGAAGCAGCCAGATTTTCAAAGTATATTATTATTTTTGCAAAATTTGCCTACACAACAATGGGATGATGACAAGATCAAAGTGTTGACTGCCGATGCGTACAGTTTGATGGAAATGTTTTCGGGCGCCAAGCGACATTTGACTAATTAATTCGAATTCATTGGACAACCGTAGCATAGCACAGTTGATCTGAGCAAAGGGAATTCAAAAATTGGATGAGGTTGTTATTAGTCTTACTGTACATTTTTGTATTCGGTTTATTTAACATGAGATTCTCTTGGCAGACGCTCGTTTGAAAGCAACAAAAAAATACTGATGAAAATTGTTGAATCCGAAAAAATCGCCTTACTGTTTATTGTTTTACAGTGTTTGAAATGATAAAAGTTAGCTAATAAATACTTGCCGATCAATTTCATTGATTTTACAAATTGCTAATTCTTTTCTGTGTTTTCAGCTTGGGAAAATGTATGTTCTATTGATGAATTTTGTTTTTGAAAATCAATTGCAGAAAGCCTTTTTCAATCGAAGGTACAATTTCATTGTTATGCAAATGACATGTAAACAAAAGGAAACGTGTAAGGCAATTTTGTACACTTTTTTCATGCATCAATTTGAATGGCAATTCTTCAAGCATTGAACAAGCCTGAAAGAATCATCTTTGTTCTCTTACGTCTACTAGGTTTGAAAAAAAATCTGCCATTCATATTCACAAAGCTAGTTTTTTATTTATTTATTTGTTTGTTTACAACTTTAAATTGCAAACAAGCAATTCACTTTGTCGTTTAATAACAATTGCCCACTGTGAAACGTGCAAAATTTAAATAAATAAATTTCAAATCTTTTCATCAAGTTTATATTTATACTGTTTTGATTGAATAATTGATGAAAATTTCATGAAAACATTTACATTTTGTAATAGATTTTAGTAATGTGATATTCAAGTTGACATTCAGACAAAATACTTCGTAATTCAATAATTAAATAGAAAATTAAAAAATAATAATCAATTTAATGTAAATTCAACATGAAATGAATTATTTTTCATTGAAATATTTCCATATTAATTGTATTAAAAAAGGTTCGTTGAATTCTTTGTGTAAAACGCACAAAATTTTACAATATACAGCGTTTTTAATTTAAAATTGTAATAAAATTTTTTAAATTACTCAAGAATTGTTTTTTCCAAGCATAATTCAATGCAACTTGAAAGTAAATGCTTATTTAAAAAAAAATTTAGCACAATTGAAAAACGCTTAGCAGAGCGTGGTTTCGATCCACGGACCTCTGGGTTATGGGCCCAGCACGCTTCCTCTGCGCCACTCTGCTGTTGCATTACTTTATGACAAAACTATTTATAAACTAATGATATGTTTATGAAAATTAGCATTTAATTTTGTAATATTTTGTATTTTTGTTGGATTGAATAATTTTATTGCACACATTTAGAAAAGAGAAATTAAAAATTCTGCTGTGATCACAAATTAGCTTATTTTCAACAATGTATAGTTAAAATTAGAAAATGAAAATTACTCTCTCATTGTAAAAATAGAAATAGAATTTCCAAGGAACGGAATTGTCAATTTGTTTTCGCAATTCTTGCGATAAAATGTTGCAAAAGCAAAAATGTTGACAGACATGCAAATTTTTGAAAATTTATTCAAGTTCGATGAGGTACGATTTTATTTCTCTAACAGAATAGCAAACTGGTTTTTCAAAAATTGTCTTCGCTTAAAATTATTAATATTTTTGATTTGAAATGTGATCACTTGATGATCAAGTGTAAATTTTTAATTATTTTTCAATTGATAAACAATTGATCAGTGAAAATTAGTTTTATTGCACTAAAATGAATGTGAATTGTCGATAGTTGATAATCATTTCTTATTTGCATATAAATTTATTATTGAACAAACGAATTATTATTATTGCTCACAACACATATTTTCACAGTTTTGCTTCGGCTTAGCTCGTTCACGCTTGTGGTTCAGCAACAATGCAGGCACTGTTTTGTTTTCTGTTTTATCGTCGCCCCCAACTCAGCCATCACAATTTGATAATTGACAGGTAATTAATTGCTTGTATTTTTTTTTTATTTTCACCGTGAATTATATACATATATATATATATATATGTAGTTAATTATTTAAATTCAAATCGATTATCATTTTTGCGCACACTTATTTATGAACATAAAAAAAAGACAAATTTCTTCCATCTGAAATTAATTATTTAACTGTATATTTTTTTAATTTATATATTTTTATTTTAATTATCCAACAATCTTTTTCAATTTACCCTTACTTTTACTTTATTTACAGTTAAATAGAAATAGTTTACATAAGATGAAAATGAATTTTATTTTAAATTTGATTTGATTTGATTATGTCAAAAATGTGCAATTTTATCGTATTCTTCTTTTCTCATTCGATGAAAATGAAAACTTTTCGGTTGAACAATTTCGGCGCAGAAAATTTTTTCGCCAAACTTCAATTTCAACCAAGCTTTGCGCGGAGCGTAAATGTATGCAAAATTTTTTCTTTTTGAAAATACAAAATCGACAATCTGATTGGTCAATCTTATTCCGACCAATGAACAAAAAAAGATTGTACTTGAGATGAACAAGAATTTTTTTTTCTCTTTTGGTCATCTATTTATTTATTTTCGCAACATGCAATCTTTCAAAATAATAATATATTATTGAACAATTGAAATTTGTCAATCATTTAAAAATATGGTCGCATATATCCAGGATATCTTGCCATGGGTCTGATGACCTCGTATCGACCATATCTTCCGTATCTTCCTTGCGGATAAAACGGTCTAGGTGGAGGCATCCGTGGAGGAAACGGTGGTGGATATCTGTGGTAGAATTGACGTTTTTGTCGAATTTCTTTTTCTTCTTCTAAAACATCAGCATATATGTAAAACAAATGTAATTTTAATAATTGTAAAATTATTTTTAAATAACTTTTCACTTATTAATCCAAAAGTACCTTGTTGATCAGAAACAGCATTCACATTCCAAATTGTCGCAGCAACGCACAAGAGCAAACATGAAAATTTTACAGCGTTCATGTTTTCTTTCTGTTTTTTTTTCTCTTCGAGAAAAAATTCCTTTGCTTTGAAGAGATGTTTATTCAATTTCTCGATTTATATAAATGCAAATTTTTTTTCAGTGCGTGGCCGTTGATAAATGACCTTGTCTTCTAGGATAAAACAAGCGATGAATTTCTTTCTTTTTTTTTTTCTTCTTCTTGATTCGCTCCAATGCAAATCTATGTCTTGTATACAAGCATCAACGATTGTTTAATAAACAAATCAATTATCAACCATGCAATGGAGAATATAATAAATTAACCTTGGAATGAATTTCCAAAAAGAAAAAAAAATCAAAAATCAAAAATTAACTTCTTACCAACGTTGAAAAAACCTTGCCCTCGGCAATGAAAGTGATTCGAGCTCTTCTTAATAGTAGAGCATTGATAATTTGTATATTTCTCCTATTTATTTCAACATTTCAATTAAAACTTTAAACAACAGGGTGCAGCTCTTCATATGAAAAATAATTCTCATCGTTTCAAAACTGGAAACTGGAAATTTTGAAATCATTTTCTTGTAATTTCACACCTAAATGTACAAACTACTCGTCAATATTTTGACAAAATATTGATTTTATCTGGGCAATATTGAGTTGTATGATTATGCAGAAAACTGGAATTTATGTGAAAATGTTTAAAATGCCAGTGATGAAAAAAAAAAATTTTTTTTTTCTTTTAAATCAAATCACCCATTGCTATCTTTTATTAATTAAATTTATAAATTAATAAAATTTTAATAACACTGAACGAAAAACAAAAATTTTTCTTTTTTTTGTCGTTGTTGTTGCTTAGTTTTCATTTTCATTCTGCGTATGTTGATGCAAAAATAATTTTTATTGAAAATCAAGATACAACAGTAGCCTGTTTTGAATTGCCAGAAGGTGTGAATTTGAATTTAATTGATTTCAAGTATTTTTTTTCACTTGACATGAAAAATAATTTCATTTCTGATTTCCTAGTGTTGCTTATTCCCACCGTTGATGAAAATGAATTAAATATTCCACAGCAGCAGTTGATATATAATAACCAGAATTTTGATTGAAATTCAGAAAAATTTTTCAAATATTGCTTTCAAAAATTAAAGCATTCACAATTGCTATTTTTCCACTTCCACTGCATCAGAATTGCAATTTTGAAATACATGTGAAAGTGTGACGATGGGCAGTTTGAAAATTTTCAAAAGCACAAATCATTTGCCCATTTATATTTGGAGCAAATGTCTCCTTCTGTATGCTTGTGTTTAAACTTTTATAATTTTTTTCTTTTTTGGTTCTTCAACGCAACGCAAATTCCAATTTTCCCTTTGGCATATTTTGTAGCAGGTTTGCCAACCGTTGTGAAGGCCGACTGGCAACCTTCGGATAAAATAATTGCAACCAGTAACCGTTCCATTAATTGTCCTTTTAATAAACAATATGCTTTTGTATGTTGTGTTATTTTGCATTGCACAACATTTGCATACCAATTCTGCAATCCCACTCGGTGAAAGTATGTTTATTGTGTTTTTTTCTTGTCGACTTGCATTTGTTAATTAAAAACAAAAAATCAAAGAAAAAATTTAAATAAACAAATGAACTTTTACGATTTGAAATATTATCGTACATTTGTAATTAATCACTCAATGCAAAACTTCTACGAGCTTAATGGTGGCGCGTTTCAACGAAATTAATAACACTAGCTGTTGTTTGTAATATAAATTCAACTGAATTTTATTTTAACATTATTGCAATTGAAGATACATTTTGCATTTTGCTTTCCTACATATTGCGCTTTGAATTCAAAATTGATTTTTTGAAAGTCTATTTATTATACCTTTAGATGATAACTCTGTTGCATATTTAATAAATGAACACATAGTGGAAAAGCGTCAACTGTTACGTGGTTTGGAGCGTGAAATACGGCGAGATGATCGACTAATGGATCGAATGATAAATCAAGAATTTCGAGACGAGAGAATAATGAACAATCAACTGCGTCGTGATGAGCGACTTATGAGAGATACTATGATACCTTTTGGTGGTGGATTGTACAATGATCCATTTATTCAACCTTTTGGTGGTGGTTTTTATTATTAATTGTATATTCAATTGAAGTATCTTCAACAATATGTAATTAAATCAATCTTTAACCTTGAATAATCATTGAAAACTTTTAAAGTTTAAATTAAAAATCAATTGCATTAGGCTATTCTTACGATATAATTTTAAAGTTAACAATTCCAAAGATGTTAATTTTGGAATAAATTAAACTGAAAATAATCAACAATACTTAAATTAAACGTACCTACTTATCAAATGAATTTGCAAACGACTGTATAAATGAAGTACATGAATACTGACGGTGTTATTGATACAACCATGACTTCAGCTCTTCTGTGTTTCACGTAATGTTGCTGCAATAAAGATTTAATACGGTATGCATGACTGGCTTTGTTGAAATGAAACTTTTATTTTTCAATAATATTTTTTGATTGAATGCTTATTTAAATATCACGATGTTTTCAGAAGAAAGCGTTGTTATTGCAGAGCGTTTTTGATTTTTTTTTCACATTAAATTTTTTCCTAAATAGGAAAGGAACTTGTTTGTTGTCGAACATTTAAATACTACTTTTGATTATTTTACTTTTCAAAACAGTGTGGCATTTATTTCATTTTATTTGGCTGAAATAGTTGCTAAGCTTATTACTTTTACTTCATGGCATAATTTCAATTTATACAATTATGCACGGTTTTCAAATAAATAACATCCTTTTGCTTTCGTAATAATGTGAACGTGAAAAGAACGTCACTTCAAGTTCAAGCTGTCACGCAGTTTCTATCTCGCATAAATCTCGTTTCCTAATTAAAATCAACAACTAGTGGTTAATTGTCGATGACCTAATACTTGCAATGCAAATTTTTTTTCAATGAAACACGATGGCCATTGATACGGTATAAAGGATTGATTTTCAGGTATCGTTCGTAGATTTTCTTTTTTACTTTGTTTGGTTAAGATTGTTTTTGTTTTACAAAATATTTCCTTCAGAAAAGCAATGCTCATAACTTGATGTATTTTCATTTCAGTTATGAATATCTTTCACTTTCGTTTTAGTAAAAAAAATACTGCTATCAAAATGCATAGATGTTCAGTCTTGCACAAAGTGCGCATGCAAAAATGTCAATAAATAAGAATTTTCATTTTTCTGAGATGAATAAGGTGCAAATGAAATGTGAATTGTATACATTGTTTGTTTTGCTTTGACCTGCTTTGCATTGCTTGCTCTGACCTTCAAAATTTTCCCATTCCTTTCCCTCACAGATTCTCGTCAATTCAAAGCAAAGCATATAATATAAATTTTATTAATTTAAAGCTGAATTCACAGAACCACTTTAAATTGAAAAATTCCAAATGACAGTCGAAACGAGCACAAAATTCTGACAGCAAACGTTGTACATGAAAATGGAAACACATAACTATGCCCCGTAATCTTTTGCGATCATTCTTGAAACAATACTGTCATCAATGGAACTGAAGTTTAATTCTGGTTCTTTTAAATGATAAACCTATAATCCAAAATTAATTGACAGTTTTTAATAAGTAAATTATAAGTTTAATATTTTTCTTCCCTTTTACCTCTTTTATTTTAGATACGTTAGTTACATTTTTCAGTTCTTTCAATGGTACACTTTTTCCCTTTATCACTTTAAGCAATTTGGTCAAACAGTCGCCGCTCGAGTCGCCTACTAGAGCTGCAATAATGTCCGTAGTGTTTTCGTTGATTCCGAACGTTAGCAAAGAGTCGCTGATCTAAAAATAAATTATTTTTCAATTTAAACACTACATTTCTGCTCAATATAATATTCTTATTATTTTTTTTAAAGTAATAATTAACTGAAATATGCAAAAATCAAAATGTGCTAGCCGTTGTTTCAATGAAATTATAGTTGCATTCAATGTTTGTTAAGCGTATATTTTTTTCGCAGTGATTGATTTCTAAGCTAAAGCGTTCCTCAGAGGGTCTTCAATAAAGTTGGATTAAATCGTTTGTAATACTTCAGTTACTTCTGATGTTGGTCTGAATTAAATTTCGAAGTAAATCGATTTATTCAAAGATTTCCCTAGAGAGTCAAAAAGAGAGTGGTGGATTTTTCGAATAACCATGACTGACATTCTAATTTATAATCAGCAACCGCAGCACCAAGTCAGTGGTTCACTCATTAAATAACTTCTCAAGTGCGAGCTATTATAAATACAAAATAAGGCTAGAATCATGAAAAAATCAATTTCTACCCTGACATTTACTTTCTGAACATTTTATAACAGGCAGAGCTATATTTTAACAAATGTTAACTTTAATTAAACTCTAATATCAGTTACTGACAAACGCGTAGTATTAAAAATTTTATGCTCGCGATACAAGTGAAAAACATCTCTTACAGATGTAGTAGGAGAAAGGGAATATATCAGTTCTGTGTGCACATTTTTTGTGATCATCTTTTCATGTTTGCTTGCGTGCAATGCTCGATTTGCAGCGGCAAGAAGCTGAAACGTAGAATGAACCTAAAAATTTCTGCAACATTACATACCACCTTTTCGTCATGAAAACAGTTTTACCAGTTCAGCTTTAATCAGACTGCCGGTAATCTTTCCGTTTCGCAACTCTGCCAACAAGTGATTTGCATTTTTCACTTCGCGAAAAAGGCAAATACGTAGCGCTACCTTTTTCGAACCTGTGCCATCATCAAATGGGTCTGGGTATATGTAAAATACTTCGCTGTATCTGCCCATCTCAAAGAAAAATTACCAAATTGTTAAATTTCATGTGATAAAATAGTTGAACTGATGGATGTAATAGAAATACAATAGACGACGAATGCTCTAAAATTCTTCAAAAGCAAATAATACTGATAGCTGGCGTACTGTGCTTACAAATAAAAATCATAAAAATCTGAAAGTTCTGTTCTTCCAAGATAACGAACAATATTACTTATATTTTGATATTGAAACGAAAATTATCATTATGAGCGCTGTTAGAAGTTTAATGTAGTAAAGTATAATCCGATTCAAAAAGAATTGGAGATTATTAATACAGTAATTTTAATGCAAGTGTAAGTTCCAATTATTCGTACTGTAGTTTTTTGGTATTTTTTATTTTTTATTTTTTTAATAAAAACTTATAGCTGAAAATAATATATAGCTTTATTATAAACAATGATGTTATGTAAAGTAATTTCGATATATTATACATTGAAAACAAAATGACTGAGCTTGAAATGCTTCAGCAAAAGTTATTTCGTAAATTTTTTAAGTAATTTCTTTTAAATAATGGGTGTATTCTAATTTATAATCATTGCGCATTTATTTTCACATTAAAATTTTGCTCTGCACGAAAATGTGTAATGAAATAATGCTACTGTAGCTCAGTAGTTTATATAACTTAAGTTTTGGTGGTTAGTACTGTTTAATGATGCAGCGTGTAATGTTTGCAGTGTGATTTAAAAGTTACACATTTTTTCTGAATTTTTAAAATATTATTATATGTTTTAATAATTGCTCTAAAAGTGAACAGATTTAGCGCACTTAATTATTTAACACACTGTATTTATTTTTATTTAAAAATTTTATAAATTTTTTTATACATATTGCATAGAAACATGCGTAACAGTGACACTAGAATACAAATCAAATTTTACATATGTGAAGATGATTTTATTTGCTACTTTTGAAATTATTGTTCAATGTTTAAGCTATCATGGTTTTTCTCAAAGATTTATAATAAAAAAATATGAATTTAATGATAGAATAATTTTTATTTTACATTTTATCTTTTAACCGTAATAATTGTTTTGATTTCGCAATTTATTTTGTATTGATAAATTCTTTTATGCAGAGTTGATGTCAGTGACCACGCATTCTCAAAATGTTACAATGAAGACGGATGTTAAGTCAGCAATATACGCATTAGAAAATAAAAAGAAGGTATGTGTTGTATTTTAGTTGTTTGTTTGTTTTTTGCTTTGCATATATGTTTGTGATAATTTTTCAAATACTATTAAGTTAATGTTTCTGATTTTTTATATTTATTTGTGATTATAAATGTCGACAATATTGTATTTCTAGCCGGTGCTTGCTCATGAATTTGGTTTCGGCTCTCCATGTAGAAAATGTGGTGAAAAGTGTCCAGGCTTGGAATTGCATTTCTGGAGGTAAACAATAAAATGTATAGTTTAATTTAATAGAATGCTCGCATATTATCAAAAAAAATTTTTTTTTCTGAAAGTATGAGTTTTATTTTTAGATTTGTTGCCTAGGATGTTTAAGATTGCATTTGTTCACCATTGTAAATTTTGAAGTTCAGTCGTAAATTGTGAAGTTTAATTTTTTTCTTTTTGCATTAAACTTTGATCAATGAAAAGAGTATGCCATACTTGAATAAGTGCATAGATGACAATAAATTGAGTAAATGTTAAAAATTTTTGAATTAATTAATTATACGTTGCGTAATTGTTCAGATTTTATTGTTTATTTCAAGTGTATTTAAGTTAAAAGATAATTGAACTTTGTTGAACAGGAAGATTTGTATGCAATGCAAATGTGGCAAAGAAGATCATGACATTGTTATAGAGAACGTCGACCCCGGCCAATTTCGAATTGGTCGTCTGTTTCAGAAGCAGGCGGATGCCAGTAACAATAATGAAAGTCGTTTGCAGCAGTTAAATTCAACTTCGGCAGCGCTTGAAAATTTCGAATGGACACCACCAAACAGCGTATCCGCGTCACTTGTAAACTTTTTTTCCTCTCTCTTTTTTTTCATATTAGCATTGTCGTTGGTTAAGCATTTATTAAAATTGCATTATTATCAATATCCGGTGAAAATTTTAAAAGCATAATTTTCAGTCAGAGAAATTTATGTTCACATTGCCGAAAGAGTTTCGACCAATCAAAGGTACGGAAGGTGCCGTTCGCAGACGGCAAGCTTTGGAAAGGCAGCTTCCTTTGCACGATTTGGATATAAATGCGGCAAGCCATGCTGTTGATCAGTGTGAAAGGGTGAATATGGAAAAATTTTTGACCAGCATGAAACTTCGCAACGTTGGTCAAGGTGCGGTGAAGGAAGTTGAACACGAGATGCAGTTCCCAAAATTTGAGGTTACTGTAGAAAAATATTCTTCATCTTCTTCTTGTAATTGATGTTGAAAAAATTGTAGAATTGTTTCTCTTGCAACAGTGCTGCAACGCCGGGAGAGGTGATTGTTGTCGCAGATCGATTTGGACCAAATGTAAATTTTGGTTCCTCTCTTTTGTAATATTATTTTGCACTGTTGTGAATCTTAGGTATTTTGGCATCCGATGTGTTTTCGGTGTTCTGTTTGTAATGAATATCTGGCTGATTTGATCTATTTTTACAAGAATGGTAAAATATTTTGCGGACGTCACTTCGGTGAATCTTTGTGTGCACGTTGTGCCGGCTGTGACGAGGTATGTTGCCGCTGCTTGTACGTGCAGTGCTGTGGTTTTTGTTGGTTTTATGATATTTTGCTTTTTCAATTTAGCTCATTTTCACTGACAAATATACCGTTGCCGAAAATTGTAGTTGGCATGTGGAACATTTTTGTTGTTTCAGTTGTGAGAAAAGTTTAGGCGGGCATCGTTATTATTTCAAAAATAATCAACCCTACTGTCTGGATTGCTACGAAAATTATTGGGCAAAAGTAGCTTGAAAAGCAATATTTGGGGAAAAAATTTGTGTAATTATTAATTCATAATTTTTCAGACATGCCATAAATGTGGAAAGAAGATCGCAGCCGACGCCAATAGAACTGAATTTGCCGGCATCTACTGGCATGCTAACGACGAATGTTTTTCCTGTTCCACGTGTAGAAAAGGTTTGGTGCGATGTCGATTTGTACTCACTGCCGGCGTTGTGTTTTGTTCGACAGCTTGCAAAAATGCTTCAAAAGAAGTTTAATTGGCAAAGCAAGTTGAATGAGATGCGAAACAAGGTGAAAAAATCCTTCATTTTTTTTTCACGATAATTCACTTCTAACTTCCAATTTATTATCATTGTTGTTTCAGTTTGATAAGTTGTTAATTTAAAAAAAAAAAAACAAAATTCGGTGCTCACCGCATGCATATGATTAGCAAATATTTTTCTTTTACTCTTCTACTTGATGATCAGATTCTCCATTCTGATTTTATCTTCGTTGAAATGTCTTTTTTTCAACTGATTTTTTACATAATATGGTTTTTTTACATTTAAGCTTATTTTTGCGTTATTTTTAAGTTCATTTAATATTTATATTAATGTAAATGTACTTACTTGTCATTGATTTGGATTAATTTTGTTAACGTTTTGTTTTTTCTTTAGTAAAAAAGCTTTTTAAATACAAAGTAAAATAATTTTAATTCATTTCCAATTACTATTGATTTCAATTAAAATCGTCTTACATTTGTTCAGCTTTGGCTTGCACATTTTTTGAAAAACTTGAATTTTTTTAATATGCAGTGTACTGTAGCTTTTTGTTCACTTTCTCTATTTGAAGTGAGTTCGAAAATGAACTTTTACATCCGTGTTTTGATTGAATTGTGGTTTTTATGGCGACTGTTTTACGTCAACTCTGCCGAGATGCACTGCGTTCCTAAGAGGTATTTGATGTACCCGTACGTTGGCGATAAGCGTACTGATGCGACCGGACAAAAATGCCTCTTCTGGGGAGGCCACTCTAGCGTACCAACCGCCGATCAAACAGAACTGGAAGATAGATGCACAAATAAATGCTTTATACGTGGTGACGTCTTTACAGGTTGTTATTTTGGTTACAAGCTTACTGTGCCCATTTGTATTGTCAGCGGTAATCGCGGTGAAATTATGACGAGCCCTTGCTTTTTTGCCTGCGAAGATATAGATGAAACATGTATTCCAATGGTAAAACGTGCCCCTCGGTCGTATGCAGGAAACGCCAATGCTCCGATTCCAATAGATTGTTATTCTCACGGCGGCACTCAATGTTTGTCTGAATACAAGTTCTGTTATGATGAGGCTGGCCATTTAGTCTCTTGTAGCAGACGCCACGGCTTCTTTCCTCCTTGCTTGTTCGTATGCGAGCATTATCACTGGAGCTGTGCGGCCGCTTTCTATGGATTGACGAACTTCAAACCTTTCATGTATTTTACAGCATCTGAACATGGATTGGTAACCAGATTTTCACAACAGTGTTGGGGTTTAGAGGACGCAAGACCGTACGGTTACGGGGAAGACTGTATGGAATTTAATCTTTGGTCTAAACCAGCAGAACGCCCAAAGTGGAGATGTGTGGAAAATTGTGCATTCCCATTCAGTAGGGGTCCAAGTGGAAAAGTACCAGATCCCCTCCCTGTATTTTATACGAATTGTTTAAGTGAAGATGCGGTTGCATATTATTTCAGAAAAATGTTGACTAGAAAAGATAAAACTATTTATTTTCCAAAACGATCAACTATTAATGGTGAGCGTTGCATTGTACATGGTGACAACCCAGGGATGTGCATGATGAGTGTTGCATTTTATTCAACTATGTTTTCCGTACCTTGGTGCTTTACCGTTGAAAACAAAGTTGAAGTGTGCTATTCAATCTGTCAGCACGACATGATAACTTGCATCACGCCTTCTGGATTTGCTTACACCGAAGCCGATGATTATATACAGAATTGGGCAGATACCGGTGAAATTGATCACTTGCCTGACGATGAAAAGCGAAATGCATCAGCGAGTGGTTTTTTGATCGAAGAAAGACCAGCTGTTTGGTACAGTGGCTTTAAGAATACCACATACAATGGAATAGCTTGCGAACCGTGGCGTGATGTTTTGGCGAATTTTGCAGCGGATCCTGATTTTGGCGCTAAAAATATTGACGGTAGTACTGTAGCTACTTTGTATAATTCGATGGGAAATCGTTGCGCTCAAATTCATCATTACAACAGTCTTGGCGACCATGTCGCCTATTTACGAAGTTCTTTGGGTCCATTTTGTTATGTAAAACTGGATCCCAATATGAAAACGAACATTCACTATGTACCATTACCATGTTTCCCGGTCTGTGGTCAGACGAATTCCTCGAACATTATGAGCTTTGCTGAAATGCACGCTTTGCGTTCTCTGATGGAAAAGCACAAAGGCGAAGAAGCGCTCATTTATCTTCAGTTTTCCAAGAGGTAATAATTAATTTTTTTGAAATAATTTTAAATTAATTACCAGTTGATGAAACCATCATATAAGCTGATTATGAAGAAACAAAAAAAAAACTCTTTCAACAAACTAAGTATATATGTAAATGTGAAATGTAAATTTGGCTTATTTCAATGATTTTTGCATGAAGCTTCCATTGAATGAAAATAATTTGAAAATTTTTCGTTTTGAATCATTGTTGATTTGATTGGATTGGAATCAAATGAAAAGATCAGTGTGAAAAATTTTTTTTTCAATCTCACCAGATCGTTATTTTAGAACTACAATTGATGGAGAACCATGCAGTGAATTGTGCCACTTCTCAGGTCTTCAACCTGGCGTATATGGAAATAGTCACCTGAGTGCTGAAACAGCTGAAGCTTACTGCCGTGTTGGAATGAAATTGAAGCGCTGCTTGCTGGGCATAGATCATCCTATGGCGCCAACCTATGAAACAAAAGGAAAATTGAAAAGCAGAGCTTATTTGAAAAAACTTTACAACGTTACGACCGAATTGGAATTTAAAGACTACGCTGCTTCTAAAAGTCATGCATCATTCAAAATTGGTACTTGTTTCTTTCTCTTGTTGTTAGTTTCCAGGATTGTTCAACACAATAAATAATGATAATGTTGTGATTTTGACAGGTAACAAGACTCGTTTGATTCAAAAAATGGATCTTATACAGGATGGTGAAAATATGATTTTCTGTCGTAGTGCGGATGACTTGATGAGCGATTATCGTGGGAAAATTGCCGTCACAGTGAACGGGCACAGTTGCCAATATTGGGCTGAAAAATATCCTCACAGTCATCAGTATGGCGCGGGACATTTTGGCGATGAGACCATTGCGGAAGTGATGAATTATTGTCGAAATCCGGACAAGTCTAGCTGCGGTCCGTGGTGTTTTACCACGGATCCAAAGGTGATACGAGAGCCGTGCTTTCACGTTTGTGCAAGCAAGCAAGAAGAGGAGCATACGGGATGTTTGCCGAAGCATTTGTTGTACAAGAAGAGTTTGAGTTTTGTCTGGCAGCATAACAAAAAGGTGACAGTATCCAACAAGCCGTGCAATTTTTCTACCATTATTAGCAACGAGCATGACATTTTTGCTCGGAAAATGTGCACTGTAAGTTTTTATCTTGTATTTTATAAACAAATTAATATAAACATTAGGTTAGAATAAAATGTTTACAGCGATGCAGTTTTTAATCTTATACAGTTATAGGCATGTGCATCGCATTTTTTTCTTTGTGGAGGTGGGACTGAGATGAGAGCAAAATTGATTTGATTTGATTTGATTCGCAATTTCATCTTTTTTTAACAATAGCTCATAAAATTTAAGAAAAAATTGTTCTAGATTAATGAGAAGTTGGAAATTGGACCGGTGTGTCAGCCTGAAGATAGTTCACTTTTGGAACGATGCTTCATTGCTTGCGAAGATGCCGACTTGGAGTGCATACCGAGAGACGAGATGCTTGTTTATGATTACAAAGGCAATCGCAAGATATCTCTGTCTGGTAGTCCTTGCTTGGATTGGAATTATATTTACAACGTTTTTGCCGAGTTGCCTGAAACCACGTCTTCTCCGCGGAAGCATTTTTGGAACAGATTCTTTTATCACAGCAATTCATCCCATTTTCGGCGCTGGTTGGACATGTTTTCCACTGTTTCTTATGTGGGATGTTTGAATTTGTTGACCAGAGTTACCAGTGCCAAGGATTTGTTGAAGTTTTTTCCGGAAAATGTGGATACGGTCATCTTCAAAGGACCAATCTGCTTTACCAACAAGGCTGACTTTTTAGTACCAGAGCCTTGTTTCAAAACTTGTGAAGATGATTGGGTGGACAAGAAGGACTGTTTGCCGAAGCATATAAAGCAGTGAGTGCAATCATCAAAGCAAAAAATGATTTGAATTTTGATCAAATTCTGCTTCTCTGATTTATATTAATTTTGAAGCAAAAGCTTTTCTTCTATCTGTTTTCAAAATTGATCCTTTCTCTCATTGTTTTTATTGACCATCTCGTTTATTGAGGCGTTCAGTTTGCAGTTTTATTATATATGCATGTATTTTTCTTTATTTTCAGAGATGTTGTATACTTTGGTTATAAAAATGTAACTGTCAGTGGAAGACCGTGTCGGATGTGGGACAAAGGCAGACTTGATATACTTTTGCCGTGGGAACTTTCCGGTCCGCATCATAATTATTGCAGAAATTACGGGAAAGAAAAAATGGGCCCGTGGTGTTACGTTGAAGATAAGAATATTGTTCGCGAAGCGTGCTTTAAAACTTGTCCTGACCAGTGGATTACTGAAAAAATGATGACTTCTTACACTGTTCGATCTTGGAAAAAGAATCCATGTGATGCTAATTCTGAAATCAGAAGTTTCTGTTGTTCTTATGCAGGTAGGTGCAGTTCACTTGTGCAGTAAGTAAGTAGTGTGCTTACAATTTCTGCAGTTTTTGTTCTCCAAGCAAAGCAAAGGTTGTTGTTGTTTATTACTTTACAAAAGCTGATGAACATTTGCAACGCTTTTTATTCGAAATGCTAATTTACTGAATAATTGTTCTTTGTTTCATTGAGTATGTGTTTTACAGATTTCTGATATATATATATACATAGTGATGATATGATAATTTTGCGATTGAAAGGCTTTCTTTTTGTTAGCTACCTCCCGAATGAGTGAAGATGAGAAAAATGCCACCACAAATGCCACAATGGAAGAACCTCCAAAGGGAATGCCTGATCAACTGCCTGAGGAAGATGAAAAAATTTTAGATGCTTTGAATCTCATATGGGACGATCCATCAGAGGCAATTGAAGATGCCGTCCATACTAGCGCCAAATCGTCCAATTTGCCAATGGTCGCTTTCATCATGTATTATTTTGCACATTGGATGATTTTTCTGCTGCACGTGATGTATTTGAGCAATGAGCCGGATGTGGCGCAGATGCGGATGAAAGCGGCAGTTCGAGAGGAAAAGAAGGCGCTTAAGATTGAACAAGAGAAACTCGAGAAAGGTGGTTCGACAGTCAAGGAAAAGAAAAAGCGTAGGCGTAGCGGTGAACGCCGAGGACGAAGCCGAGGAAGTCGTCATGGGAAGGAGGACCGAAGAAAGAAGGAGAGTAGACGGAAAAAATTGAAAGATAGATTTAAACGACGATCACGTTCTAAAAGTCACAGAAAACATTAATCAGATGTATGCAAATGTAGTATTGTTATTTTCTTTTGAAAATTAATTAATTAATGTATACGTTTCAAGCAGGTACCACCTCAATCTGATGGACATCGTTGAAAAATTTGCTTGATTATATTTCAAAAATAAACATTCTGCTTCCAGTGAGTGTTCATTTATTTTACAGAATTTTAAATGCATTGTGTAGCAAATGCAAATTCTGAAATATTTGACTTCCTTTTTTTATGAAAAGTTTCACAATTCTGTTATATGAAGAATTGAAATGGAAAACGCAACAATTTTAGTAATGTTTATCAAGGAAAAAATTACATTTATGACATCGGTTATGTTGTAATTGAAAAGCTTAAATATTTTCCATTTCAGTTGAAATAATTCAGGAAAAATAATTTGTACTTAACATTTTTTTTATAATCTACAGTAAGTATATTGTTGACATTTATCACCTAATTTACGAACCAGTTAATAAAAAGCACAAAATAGTTGTGCAATTGTAGTTGCAATTGTTGAGAAATAGTGAGTAGCAGGTGAACATAACCAAAGTTTTACAGTTGTATCTAAACATAAAGTAATTAACATAAAGTATATTTCTAACGTGGGGTAGATTCGATTTTGACATCAAAGGCATGACGCATCGAAATTTGATTGGTTCTGAATTTCGCGTCGAACTCTGACTTCATTAGTTTTCAAGCCGGCTAAATTTCATTAGTTGTTCTTGCGATGAGTTTTATTTGTTGTCGCAAACCTAAATTATACTGGTTGTCATTGTAATGCGTGCTATTTGTCAAATTTTGATTTCTTTTTAATGGTCACTCTTTTTGTATTCTAAGCTTTACTATTTATCTTCTATATATATATATATATATATATAGATAGTAGTAGCTAAATTATAAATTTTAAAGCTGACTAGCATTTCAAAATTATAAGTTTATTAGCAAATCTTGCGGTTTCATTTTTGTGTATAATTATATTCATACAACTGCTGATCAGATTTAAGAAGTTCGCTTCACGTTAAGCTAACCTGACTCAGTTTGCCGCGTGTGTACTATTGAGCATTTTAAAGACTTTGTTCAAAAGTTTGCTTTCTATTAACTTGTTTTTTAATTTTATGACAATAGAAGAGAATACAAAAAGAGTGACCATTAAAAAAATTAAAATTTGACAAATAGCACGTATTACAATGACAACCAGTAAAATTTAGGTTCGCGACAACAAATAAAACTCATCGCAAAAACCACTAATGAAATTTAGCCGGCTTGAAAACCAATGAAATTTAAGGCCAATCAAATGTCGAGCGGTGTGCCTTTGAAGTCAAAACCGGGACTAGACCATTTTCATCATATAGAGTTAATTTAGCTTTTCGTTTTATTGCAAATAGGGAAGGTTGAATATCACTACTACATCATTCAGGTTGTTTTTCAATTATGCAAATTGCTAGTATTCATTAGGTGAATTTCACAATGCATTTCTTCTGTTCATATCATATTGCAGGACAGGTTAGAATTTATCTTCACCAAGAAAAAGTTCTAATGCACTAAAAACCGGTTTCTGACGCTGCACTATGCAAATAACGATTACCTTAAAATTGCGTTATCATCAATAAGGGTGCACTTGTTTGTTTGACTTACGTGGCAAGTGGCAGCGTTGCGAAACATTCTCTGAGTTCATTATAGCGTTGAGGTGCTGCTGAAGTCCGTTTCTGAATTACTGAAAAGTATTCCACATTTCTACTCGTATCATTATTATTCAAAACGGTGCATTCTTATATGGTAAATAATTATCTTTTAATGAAAATGCAGTTAATTATTATATTTATTGTAACTCTACTTTGTGATACAGTGAGAACAGTTTTGATTTAATATAATTTTTACAGGTAAAGTTAATGAAGCAACCAAAAATTCAAAACGCAGATGACACGAAACAAATCACGGACGGCACATAGAAGAACAAGAGATGAGAAGAGGTAAATGCGATTTCCTTTGTGTGTTGATTCTGTGAGGCTGAGCTAAGGATACTTCTAAAGGGTTAAGTTAATCCTATGTTTAACTAAGTTTCCTAAGTTTGCAGCATGTAATATGTAAGATATTTTTTGAGGTAAAACTGTACTATTTGTTTTTCACATGTTGAGATTAGGTAAGAATTCATCTCTACATGAATTTCTATCTTGCTTAAACCACTTTTAACACTGCGCGCATTGTGTCTGCCCATTAAG